>JAHWFP010180683.1:0-45676 GCA_023313725.1 Lithobius niger | reverse complement strand
TGAACTCGTTAAAAAAGTTTTGGACGACATTGAGCCAGTACCCTCCGTGGTATCTGAGCGTGTTAAATTCTTTAGAAGGTCGCAAAAATCAGATCAGAGTATCGGGGAACATTTAGCTGCACTAAAACTAATGATGAAGTATTGTAACTTCGCTAAAATAAAGATATTAACAGCGAGATGATTAGGTATCGCCTAATTGGGGGATCCAATCTGAAGTCATTCAACGCGAGTTGTTGAAGCAGACTCTGGATTTAAAAGCTACAACATCCTTAGCTTTATCCTTAGAATCTGCTGAAACAGACGCCATTGCGTTTTAAGAGGCCATTCTAGAGCTGATAATTACGTAGCTAAAAAATCGAGCAAATCAACAAGTAGGCCTAAATCCACTAAGGATTTCATTTGCTATTGTCGCCGAAAAAACGGCCATGTGAAAACACGTTGTAAATATCGCGAATATACATGTGGCCGATGCCACACTGTCGGCCATTTAAAAGCCGTGTGCCGAAAAGCTAGCTACTCAAATAGAACTTCAAAAACACTCGACCACCCTAAAGCAAGTTCTAGCCCAAATTTTAAGGCTAGGCCGAAGTCTAAACAAAAGTATAGCTATAAAAAAATGCGTCAACAAACTTGAATGCGATAGCAAAAGTGATGTTAAAGCCGAAAATTCAGAGTCTGGTTCCGGGTCTGATACCGATTCAGACAACGACTATCTTGTACTAAAAATAATACTCTTGGACTGAGTCAGGCTGCGGACCAGATTTCAATTCCCCTACAAACCAATAAGATAATAGTATTAGTTAATTCTATGAAACTCCATAAATGAAAATTGCCAGTCTATCTAAATGGTGTCCAGTTATAAATGGAACTCAATTCTGGGGCAGACGCATCCATTATCCCTATTGAGTGGCATCAAAAATATTTTGTGGACTGTCATTTAAAACTCAGTCCGTACTCGATACACTCATACACTGACGGAATTGAGAACACAATTTACACTGTAAGTCTGAAGGTTGAAGTTCAAGGTCAAATTGAACATTTGGATGCTTTAGTTTCAAAATTATATAAACCTGCATTAATGGGAAAGGATTGGCGTTCTATTTTTCGAAATAATTTCCGTCCATTTTACGACCTACAAACGAAAGTGAAACCTAAGAAAAGTGTTAAGAAAATTAAAACTAGCATTACGCCAGTTGACACTTCCGAAATAGTGAAGGGTTTCCCGGAGCTATTTTCTGAAGGCATGGGTAAGTTTAAGAATTTTAAAGCCAAAATTCATTTAAACCTGGTGCCAAGCCTGTGTACTGTCGTGTGAGACCAGTTCTGTTAGCACTCAAAGAAAAGGTTAACCAAAAAATTCTTAGATTGGTCGGCCATGGAATTCTAGAGCCTGTGGAAACCTTTCAGTGGTCTACGCCGATCGTCATAGTTCACAAATCGGATGGCCAGATTTGGGTCATAGGTGATTATAAGGCCACTGTGAGCCCTGAACTCGAAATCGACCACTATCCGGTTCCCACGGCCGCAGAATTATTCAGTGAATTAGCAGGCAGTGACACTTTTTCCCTTATCGATCTTAAGATGCATTTCTGCAAATTGAACTTGACAAAGAGTGATAAGAAGCTTTGACAATAAATACACCCCTGGGTCTGTTTAGAATGCTTCGCGTACCCTCGGGCTTAGCGTCCAGTCCTGGAATTTTCCAGAGGGTAATGACTCAAGTCACCAGTAAAATCCCTAAATGTCTCCCGTTTTACAATGACATCCTGGTGAGCGGGAAGGGGGTTGCACATGAAGAATCGTTAAACAAACTGTTAAATGATTTACAAGATGCAGGAGCAAAACTTAAGATCGAGAAGTGCAAACTGTCGCGGCCTGAATTACAATATTTAGGCCACTTGATAAATGCAGAGGGGCTGCATACACTCCCTGAGGTTATCGAAGCAGTCACAAACGCTCCTAACCCAACATGTATTCAAGAGCTACAGAGCTTTCTGGGTTTTGTAAACCATTACTCAAAATTTCTGCCAAACCTCGCTCATATTCTGTCACCAGTAACATGTTTATTAAGCCCAAGTGTGAAGTGGGTTTAGCGGGCAGAATGTGACCGAGCCGTGAGTAAAGTAAAAGAATTATTTCTTAAATCAAAAGTTCTGGTTCATTACGATCCGAAATTAAAGATCAAACTCGTTTGTGACGTCTCACCCTATGGAGTCGGGGCGTGTCTCATGCATGTCATGAAAAACGGCGAATCTCGACTAATAGCTCTCGCTTCACGTAAGCTAACTCAAACCGAAATGGGTTACTCGCATTTTGATCGGGAAGCTCTCAGCGTGGCTTGGGGAGTGAAACGGTTTCATGAATACGTTATGGTCAGCGATTCACACTGCAGTCTGATCAGAAGACTTGAGTTTGGATTTTTGGCCCTAAAAAAGGAATACCGCAGATGGCAGCCGCCAGGGTTCAGCGTGAGGCAATGATGCTTAATGCTTACGATTACGAATTCAAACACATTCCCGGTAAACTTAACTTGACGGCAGACGCATTATCGCGCCTTCCTCTACCAAATACCGAGGAATTCGAGAAAGAAAAAGAGCAGTATAATATTCTTGCTTTAGAAACTATTTGCAATCTTCCAGTTTTAAATGAAACACTCATTCTTGAAAGTAAACGTGATAAATCCTTTCAAAAGTTTATCGTTACATGGATCATAGCCGGCCTGACAAATGCAAAATTCCCGGTCTGTTGCCGTACTTCACACATCGTGCTGAAATCTCGGTCTATATTGGGGGTATAGAGTCCTGGTGCCGACCTCCGGGCGGAGACAAATCTTGAAGACCTACACAGTACTCACTTAGGCATAGTTAAATAAAAAAGTTTAGCTAGACAAAAAGTCTGGTAGCCTAAGATTGACTCGGACATTGAAAATAAAGTCAAATCATGCCAAAATTGTCAAGAGTATAAAGATACACAAACGTTTGGGCCAAAGCGTACGTGGGAATATCCACTAAAGCCAAATAATCGTATGCACGCTGATTTTCTCGACCCGATGGACAATTACATGTATTTCATTCTAGTACAGGCCCATTCAAAACTTCCTTTTTGTGCGTAAAATGAAGTCTACAACGTCCATGCGAGTCATTGACGTTTTAAACAATCATATAGCTTTATATGGTTTAATGGCCAGCTTAGTTACGGAGAATGCTGCCCAATTTATGTCCTCAGAATTCCAAAATTGGTTAAAATCTAATGGGATTAGGCACATGATCACGCCAAGTTTGCGCCTTGGACCAACGGCCTGGCAGAGGTTTATGTCCGTAATTTCAAGACGGTCTACAAGGCCAAGCAGCGACAGGGGTCTACTATTCAAGAGAGTATAAATTCTTACTTGTTATCTGCACGAATCACTATCTACACTACCACGCAAGCAACACCCGGAAAATTATATTTTAACCGAGAATTAAAGTCTCGGCTGGATTTATTGTTCCCTGACCCTATTGCAGCTGTTCACCGTAAACAATTAAAACAAGTACAGAGCACCCACCAACGTGAGTTGAAAACGTATCAAATAGGTGATAAGGTTTGGTATTGTGACTTTAGTACTACTAATGATAGGCTATGGCAGTTGGTATCGTCAACCAAATAGGTGGTAATCAATCGTATACTATCGCTGATGCTAACGGTAATACGATTCGCCAACATCGTGAACAACTAAGGTTACATACCGCTGATAAGGAATAACCAGAACAGCCACCAAACGCACTTATTCTGACGGCGAAAAGCAGTAATTCCTCCGTGAATAATAATGAGCAACATCACGCTATTTCAAATGCATGTCTTTTGGCGGTAAGAAACGTGAAAAGCCAAGTTCTGCTGATGTAGTTCCAGAGCGTCGATCTCTCGGCCAATCCAGAAACTCAATTTCTCTCATTGAGGGCTCAAATCCACCAATCCAACATCTTGAAAAATCACCTGAGAATTTGCTACGCAAGTCACCAGGTAGCAGGAAAACTCCAGCGAAATCACCCCACACACACACAAAGTGGATGAGTCTGCTAACGTAATTAACCTATCACCTTTGGCTAGTACCAGCGCCCCTCTTGAAGAAAATTCGAAGCCAGAAAGGTCACAATCTCCATGGATTGTTACGTCACCATCCGCTAAGCAATCATCACCAGGTCCTGCTAACAAAAAAGCGAAACCGAGTCCCAATAAACTTAAAGTTGTGCTATCATCATCACAGGTTGATATTGTTGCGCAGCTTCAAAATGCTCCACATCGTTCAAAGAGACTACGTAGAGCTCCTCACAAGCTCAATTTGTAGTTTTTTTTGCAAAATTACCAGTTGGCTACAACTTCTCCGTTTATGGTTGTTGTAATCTGTTGCCCGTGAATTAAATGATAGTTCCTTTTAAACTGTAGCGAGTAAAGTTAAAACGTCTGTCCCTAGTTATTCGTGCAGAGAATCTTCTCTGTTTATTTTTAAAATGTCCACCTTTAAAATTAGTCAAAAATGTATTGCATTTTGTTGTTTGTGTGAAAAATTTATTTCACGTTTTTATACTTTTTGTATCTTTTTAGTCTTTACATGTGAAATTCTTCACTCATCGGAACAAAAAATTGTTTGGAGCCACAATTTCCACTCTTGTGAATTCTAACCAAAAGCAACATTGGCACGGAATTATTTGATGCCATATGTTTTTTTGTAAGCAACGATGTAGCGTTTTAGGTGCAGAAATGGTTGCTGGACACAAGAAATGAACCAAAAAAAAAAGGCTACAAGAAACAACAACTTAATTAATTTTGATTGTAATTACAAAAGAAAAATTGCTCCATAGTACATTTTAAACTGATAATTTTTCAGTCAGTTTCTAAAAATGTCAATTTACTTAAAACTGAATTTTTTTTTACATCTTGTGTTTTTTTATTTTGTAAACATCTTTCAAAAATAGTGTTTAGTTTTTCCTCGAAAGCGAAAACCTATGAACTTTTCTTTAGATATAGGAAGTGAACTAAAAAAATACATCTTGCCTTCGTAATCATGATTTTATTTCCAGCTAGACTTAGATTATTTTTTTTCTTTTTTTTTCCGATCTCTGTATTGTGGAGTCGTCATTTGTGAGCTCCACAATGGCCGCCTTCAATTTCATGTCAATATGTTAACCTGACCTAGATAACCCTTTAATTACCTAATAGGCTGACCCATCCAATGTATATAGTGATTATGGTATCACATGACTTCCTGTTGTAACAGTATTTAAAGAGGAGTAAACAGGAAGCCAGTTGTCTTATCAGCTGTAGCCTACACTCTGGTAGTCCGTGTCAGTTATTACCATTGGTGCCCACGCTGGGCTTAGGTGTGTCCATGCCAAGGATATCACACCTTGCTCTCGTTTTTCATCATCCCCAGTACTTTTTTGTTGACGTCGGAGTGTAGGAAATGGTCTTTAGGGTAGTCTGATGTGTCCAACAACGACGCATCCTTTTCCTGATCTTTGTAAATATCGACTGTTTCTATTAAATAAACCTGAGTAGGAGTTTACATCTCTCCGGTCTGTACATCTTCATCATGTGGTCGTAATGAAACTGGTAGACTAATAACTTTGACTGTTTCAAGACGCTAAAACCAACCATAATGGGCTTGTCCAAAATGATGTTTATGGGAGTCTTTGTAATAATTATGAAATCCTCGCTTAGAGACGTGAAACTCATGGTGCGGGGATGAGATGTGTACTTGATGGCGTTCTCTTTCGTCGTTGCTATCAATATATTGGTTATTGGTTCTCTTTTGTTTGTTTTCGATCGTCATACCAAAAATCCAACTATTCATCAATTTGTAGATGTTTTTGTCAAAATCGTTAGTAGCCGCTTGCCGTTTCTTGTTATTAAACTCGATGTAAGTTTTCAGCCAGAGTGCTTGCTTAAAGCTGATCGCTCCGTGTATTTTATTGATAACCATGCCAAGAGAAATGCAGAATTTCAAAATCCGATAGTGCACCACATACTTTGTCTTTGAGAAAAGGTTATTGGTTAGCTTTAGGCTTTTGCTGTACGTTAACCACAAGCCTTCGATTCCCCGACGGTTGAAAGTAGAAAGTATAGACTTTGTAATTTTCATGTGCTACGCAGATAACAGGAAATCATTTAGCGATGCATGAAGGGTCTCCAAATATTCCAAGTCCCCTTCTAATATCAAGCTCGTATCACTCTCGTCTCCGTAATCGTCGAGATTTCTATATATCCGAAAGCCGGTTTTCCGGCACCCACTCGTACTCTCCGGTCGGTAGTTACTCGCACATTACACAACCGTACATGTTATTTTCAAGTCCAAAAATATGATGTAAGAACTATTTTTATATGGGTCGACGGTAGATGGTATATACAGGTTGTTGGCTTTAGAGTATATTCTAGCTATAAACGTGACACAGCCTTTTATACCCTTTTCCACCATAAGATGAGTGTCAATATTAGGAAAAAATACGAAAATGCTCCTGTCATCTTGAGCGCCGTGTCCCAAGAAAGGGCGTGTGTAGAAATGTAATGGGAGAGGTCCAATCCATAACTAGCCAAACTCGTCACTCAAAGACATTGACTAAACTTCCGACGTCTTTCCATGTGTACAGATCGGGGTAATCTCCAAACGTTTTGCATTTGCCTAAATCCCAAACCTTAATCGCGTGTTTGTAAGATTCGGAGCAGATTGCTCCTTTCAAACGAGGTAAATGCTGACATGGGAGGTAAACCTCCTCATCAAACACTTCCACGTTTGTCAGGTATTCATACAGTAACACACCTTTTCGCCTAAGACCTTGTACGAGTTCCATCAATTCACCTTCGAAAAGCTTACCCGTAATGTTAAAGCACTTTAATTTCGAAGCTAAGTTTCCAACGATGCCATCATAAACGCTAGAGTATCATTGCAAGTAAAACTGCCTAAATTAATACTGCCTATTCTTTCCTTGTTCTTAGTGATAATTCTCAAATTATGCAGAGCGTTCCATCTTTAAACAAATTCATTGCATTTTCACGACGAAATGACTGTCGTATTTTTCGAAATTATGCATAACAACCACTATGTTTTTCCTCAAGGTGTATGCAAACTTATACTTGCTGTGCACATAACATCTAAATTCGCCGGTGCTGTGGTCGAGGTCTTGTACTTCGGTAAACGTGTTAAACTTTTATCAGGGTGGGGTAAATGCATCGTGTTTGCAAATATGGCACACCACAGCTGTTTTGTACAGCAGTTACTGCTCCTTGGTTAAAAGTTTCATTCATTGCTTGTGGGAATCCACGTAAGTCACGTTTCTTTTTCTACTCCTCTATATAATAGTCCACAATCACATAAGCAAAACTGCAAGCTTGATGTATGTGGTTAACCCTGGTGTATGTATCGTTTCCATCACAACTGGAGGCCGGTTGGAACACCGTTTCAAGGTCCACATAGGCTATGTAGTACAACCTTCTGAGTTCGTTATTGAAATTCTTAAACTAGATAACATCATTATTGGGCAATGAGGTCTTTTGAAACGCAACTCCCTCACAAGAAGGAAGGTGGTCGTTTTCATCTCTGAAATGATTTTGAAAACTGTGTATGCAATGGCTGCAGAAATATTTCAAGTGTCTGTTGGGGTTGAAACTCGCGATGAATTTGTTGAAATTTTATATTGTCACGTAGTGTCCGTTAAGAAGCAAGTAAACGTAATGCTTACCTTCAACTAAGGAACTTAAGCGATAAACGCTAGGTTCGTCATCCTCAAAACCTAAACAGGTACCGAAATGTTGTTGGATTTTTCTACACCGCGATCTTGGATAAAGGAACGGGGCATTAATCCAACATACCAACAACTAAGTCGTACGCACAAGGTAGGTAATGTTTCACATGCCAGTCATGTTGCGAAGAAGGAACGGGGTGTACACTAGCCAACACTGACCACAAAAAACATCTATCATCCCCACTACGCACAATTTTTGCAGTATTGACACAAGAAAATCTTAGTGTCAAACATTCGAAGATCAAGTTTTTCTTCATCAATCTTCATTGGTCCTTTTTTTAATCTCTCAATGTCGAAACCAACTCTTTGTTCATCGGAAGAAGATTAGACGAATGTAAAATGCTGGTTTGAACCGTAACTTGTTCCAAATTGGGAAAATACTTCCAACAGGCTTCACAGTAATATATACCCCTAAATTTTATTTTGTTAGGCATATTAATTTTGTCACCCCATCGGTCGTAGTGCGCCAAAAAATAATCATAGGAAGAAACGACTCCTCTACAATCGAAACAATTAAAATTTTCCATGCAAGGCTTCTGTAAATTATTTTCTACCTCTTCCTGCAATAAAAACTCATTCTTGCATTTCTTGCACTGGAACCTCGAAATCACGTCGTACTTGGCAACTATGGCTGATATAAGGACCCACGGTAATTATCCATTCTTTGGATACCCGCCCCTCGCTAAACTAGTCCTAGGGGTTCGTAGCAAATGGTAAAGTTCTCCACCAACCCATGCGCTAGAGAGTTACACAATCGTATCCCCTCCAACACCTTTAAAAACAAGCACATGGGTAAAAAATGACCAACCAGTAACAACACTATAAAAAAAACCTGCAAAAAAACTGAAATAGGAGTAGGGTAAAGGGGCCCATTTGCAGGGGTTTTCTGGTGGGTTACTCAAAATGGGTGCTATGCGATTCCCCCTACTACTTACGACTATTGCTAGCCCCGTGACACAATTCAGTTTATTAGTAATTTTTGTTGAAACCAATCATATGTTGCCGGCCTACAAAATAAATTTAGATACATATCGAATAATACATTGCATGGACAGAAAAATGTATTTCTGATGCTTCATTTTTAACGAACAAAATTGGAGGGAGAATGTACATACATACACATTATAAACCAAATTATACCAATGACAGTAAAAACTAAGCGAAATAAGTCAACAACTTAACTAAATAAAAGATGGTTTCATCGTAGAAAAAGTCATTAGAGATCGTATCCCCATGGAACTAGCAGCTATGAAGGTACACAAACAGACATATGCTAGTCTGCTGCCAAGGAGTAATACAAAGCATATACGGGACACGGACATCAATTTGTATAGCTAATGCAACTATTTTTTACAAATTTCAGTGGTGAATGGACATACAGGTTGTAACCCAGATCGTAGTAATGACAATTAAAAGGAAGCAAAAAAGCCAACAAATTACATGCACAGGCAAACGGTTAGGAAAAAAACATTGAGTCCGTATTATGATGGAACTCACAGTTGTGAAGGTACAGAAATAAAAAAAAACGACCGACAACATTGAGCAATCATCTACGAATCAAGCACACACTCGCTAAATGTAGACACAGGGCAGTGTTCTGCCATCAAATTAGACAAAGCATGGACAGAACATGGACATAAGTATAGATATGTAAAACTCCTTTTTACAAACAAAATTGGGCAGAAAATGGGCATACACACCATAAGCCAGAACGTGCCAATGACAATAAAATGGAAGCGAAATTAGCCAAAAATTAAATGAAAGAAAAATGGCTTTACAGTTGTAAAAATTTTAAAGCTGGTATCCCCGTGGAACTCACAGCTATGAAGGTACAGAAATAAAGGGGGATTAGAGTTCACTCGAACGAAACGAACTATACGCTAATTGAACTTCAATTCCAAGGAAGAAGGATTATGACATAACAGCCTCCGTGAACATACACACATATAAATAACTAAATCGAATAAACAAAACGGTTGGCTATTTCACACTTTCAAAATACACACACACACATACACGCACATGAAACAACTTAAACTCAACAAAAAACAGATAATTAAAAAATAAAAATATATACATGAAATATAACTAAAACAGATATCGACAAGCACAATTTACGAGCTCTAAGATTTTATTCTCCCAAAGGCCAAACCCCTTTTTAGTTCGGTTAAAACATTATTCCATTGAGATTATACTTTCAGCATTCTGCATGATATGAGATGATTTCATTATTGTGAGCCAGAAATTATATCTCGAGCGCTGCGACTGCCCTGGTGCATTTTAAATAAATATTCACACAATTTAAAGTCTTACATTAAACGTTTATTAGTAAACCATATTACACCCAGTTTCGAACTAAAAATGATTGTCCTGTAATCGAAACTCGTAGGATGCTAATGAACTAGCAGAATTATCCACTTGTGTATACTGTGCTTCGTTATGCAGTGCATCCTGTCTCAATTGGAAATCAAATATTACCCACTGCTTTGGAAAAAATGGTAATCCCTTAATAGTAGGGAATTAGGGGGAGTGACAGGTTTCATTTAATAGAGGTGAAGTTGTCCTACATGTTTGCTTTTCACACTTGAGAAAATATGGTTTACTGGTTTTTGGGTCAATTGTTACATGCAGTGATGACTGGCCATGTTGTGCTAGAAGATGACAAGTTTACGAGGAAGATGTATTTCTATGCGAATTTTTAAGCGTTTATCACTCTGGAAATATATTGCAGCCTACATATATTACAACCTGCAAAGCAACTAAGGCACCATGATAATCGGTACATATCTGATTTTCATGCACAAATGAACCTTTGCTTTTTATAGGAACCATAATAGTTAAAACAAAAAGTTGCCTTTATACGCAACATGGGGTTTAATGTTTACGCACATAAAAATGAGATACGTACAGAAATAATATCGTTTTTACTGGAAGGAAGGACTCCAAAGGTGACTGCAATCTCATTTTGAATTCATTGGTAGTAATTGCTGCAGAGGTCTCGAAACACTTTTTCTTCAGTTATTTTGCAAATTTTCGTATGCGTAATTGAGGTTTTAATGATGGTTTAGCGCTTTATGAGTCGACTTTTAGACGAGTCTGTATGAGTCGACTTTGGTAAGTCGATTTTCAAATGAGTAAATTCATTTCTTTTTTAATTAAACTTCTCTACTAATGTAGACAACAACTTGCCTGCCACAACTTGTCGCATGGATTACAAACTTAAATAACTGTTTTTGTGTGCGTGTGCTTTCTACGATTTTTTTAATTGATCCCAATTCATCAGCAACGTGGCATAATGAATTACTTCATTGTAATCAACAGATAATGTCATTTTTAAGAATCCGGCGAAATACAACCAATTAAGAAGAAACAATACTTGTTCCCCCCCTCCCCCCAAAAAACATTTCCCACTTTGAATAAAATGTATCAACAAATATTTATACTAGGCCCAGTTGGATATTTTTTTATATATGTATATTAAATAAAAGTCGCAGTTTTTGTGTTAATTATAACGTAATATTCTTTTGGTTAGTGCATGTAGTTTTTTATTCACACGACGTACTTATTTGATACTTTTTCATTTCTAAGAGCAGGTACATTAAAGTACTCGTAACGTGCAAACTCTAAAAAAGCTTCAATCTCCCTAATATTAACTCGGCAAAATGAGGTTGCTTAGAAGAAAACCATTCTTATTTGCGAACTTTGTTTAGGTTAGGAGGTGAAAGCAGCTCTCTGTAAAGAAAGGGAATATATAGGGCGAATCTCGGTTGGAATAATGTTTTTTTTTACCTTTCAAAAAGTAAACAACAGTAAACCTGCCACTCACAGTTAACCTAATTTTCATCGAGTTGATTGCTATCTAAAGTAAAAAAAGCTTTTAATTTAGGTAAAATAACGTCGCACGCACTGGCAGACTTTCACCTAAAGGCAGGATGGGCCTGCTAAGAACAAACGCTGTAACTCAAAACTTACAAACACTGCTGAAGTTGTAAGCTTATCCAGTGAGAACTTCAAGCAGACTTATTATTTTGATTGTTTTATCAGCTTCAAAGCAAAGCACTCTACATAAGCATAATTTAGTGCAAGTATCAAACATTGTTATAATTCTAAGAGTATGCAGAAAAATGCATTGACCTAACATTTATTTGAAATGTGTTTGTTGACTTAATAAAAAAGATGTATCTAAAGATGAAGCGTTTTCATTTAATGATGTTGCCTTTTTGCAAAACAATTTCCATAATAGAAAGGCCACATCATTAAATGAAAATGCTTTATCGTCAGATACACCTTTTTTATTAAGTCAACAAACATATTTCAAATAAATGTTAGGTCAATGCATTTTTTTACATCATCTTAGCATTATAACAATGTTTGATACTTGCACTAAATTATGCTTGTGTAGAGTGCTTTGCTTGAAGCCGATAAAACAATCAAAATAATAAGTCCCCTTGAAGACCGGAAACAATTGTGGATAAGTGGAAATTTGAGCTTAAAATAGATCAGCTGTTCCAATACTACACGAATGAAGGATTATTTTGATTGCAAGAAGTCTGGGTGTTATTGAATGGAAACCCAATATAATTGACATACGATGATTTGATGAGCAGCACTTAAATAAAAGCTGAAAGCGAGTTCTTAAATAAAGTAAGAGTTGCATGCCTTGCAATAAAGAGAAGAGCTTGGTGCAAAACTGCATTTAACATTTCGAATATAATTAACAAACTTGAAGTGTTCTATTGATAAATGGAGTTACGAACAAAGACAATAGGGTATCCTATTTTTTTCATTAGGGAATTTCGAGTTATATTTTCATTGTTAAAAACGTACGTTTGTACGTGTGCGTGTATACCTCTATTTACCTTGAACTAAGGCAAGCAGAAAGATACGAATGTTGCCAAATGAAAGATAATGAAATTGCCCTTCAGATAGACGTGGTTCCATTGCTGTTACTTGTTTTTTTACGTCAAAGACGCGACTGTAACTGCTCTGAAAAACGCTCATGACGTAAAAGTTCGACCAGGATTACTAATTAGAAGAAAATCAACTAAGATATATGAAGCATAGATCGATGCTAATAGAATTAGCGATAGTTCAGTTTTAAAGCAAAAAAAGAAATAACTCGAAATAACCTTGCTTAGACGAAATAGAACTTATTAGATGTGTTTATTTATTTCCTATTATTTCACCTCTTGTACTAATGCCTTCAACTTACTACAAAATGTTGGAAGACCAAATTGTACGATTTGTCAGTCTGTAAAACATTAAGGGTGTTTCTCTTTGCTGATGATGCAGGAACTGATGAAACTTCGGCTGAAGCCAGATTAAAAAGAAGTGACATTACACCAGAAGTTCAGAGTACTTTTGCACTTATGTAGTCTGCCCACGTGGAATATGAAACTGATGAGTATCCGTGAAACTTTTCAGCCTGCGTCTCAAGATTATGTAGCGAAATAAATATTTTGAATATAATGTAAAAATAAAAAGCAACTCCCCCTTCTGTTAAAAACACAATATATCTTCAATTGGAGTAGAAGTGGAAACAAGTTCAGATACAAAAGAAATTTTCTCTAGTTCAGACACAGAAGGTGCAGATGCAGACTAATACATACCGTCTGAGACAGAAGAAAATGCCACAACTTCTGTAGACACAGAAGATGAAACCACACCTTCTAATGACGAAGATGCTCATTCACGAAAAAGACGAAAAAAATAGTTGGAAATAAGAAGCTTACCCAGAAAAAACGAACAGTGGAACATAAAGAAAAACATCAAATGCTACTTCCCTGCGGCCAGAATTGTCACCAGAAACGTTCTACGATAATAAGCTAAGAACAGCACAAAGTAATTTGGGATTCATTTTGGTCAGAGAATATGCCTAATTATAGGCGACGATCGTGGATTGTTCACCATGCAGTACGAACAACGAGTTAAGAAAAAATTACAATCTTAAGTATAAATTTTGTTGTGATATTAAAATATGAATAACCATGTTTCTAATTATTAACACTGAATACAAAAATAGATGATCGATCATTCCATGCTTGATGCATATGCAAAAAACAAATTAGCTCCTTGGATCGATGAGGTACCTCAAGATGGGCATGGAAAAGCACTTCAAACTCTCAAATTAATCATGCATGAAAAAATTAAGTCTTTTGTGTAATTAGCAGATACCTCCATTCGAAACTTACCATCAGTGGAGTGTTTGTAGACTAAGTTTCCTTTTCAGGAAAATACAGTGCGAGAAGCATTTTGTATAACAATTTGGCATCAGGTGTTTTTATGGTATTTCGACCCCTCCGAAAATGCCTGTTACAAGCTTGAAAAATAGACCGGATGTCAATAATTCAAGATAGGGGAGAATATAGCGGCCTCTTTTAAAACCTTGCTGTTTTCGCAGAATGTACTGCTAGAAATTTGTGTGGTTGATGCTTCTAAGGTGTTTTTAGCCCGGTGAGTTCGAAATGAACAGCCGGTTCAAAAAATGGACCGGAAGTCCGTAATTCAAGATGGTGACCAGGATGGCAGCCTATTTTAAAAGCTTGCTGTTTTCTCGGAATATACTACTAGAAATTTATGTAGTTGATGCTTTTAAGGTGTTTTTATCCCGGTAGTTCGAAATAAATGTTGCCTGCTCGAAAAACTGAACAGAAGTTCGGAATTCAAGATGGCTGCCAAGATGGCTGCTTTTTTTAAAGCTTGTTGTTATCAATAAATATTCTGCTAGAAATTTGAGTAGTTGCGAGCCCTATAATAGCTCGAAATAGACATGCTTAGAATTTTCTGAAAGGTAGGGCTCTATTCTATCCGTCAATCCTACTCGAAACTGTTTAACTTAGATAGTGACTGTCTATGCTCATTTAAAGATGAAGAGAAAATGGCTTATGGGCAAAAGCGTATGTTGATTTTCGAATTCAAAGTGCTGTTTTGAGTCTGTAATAGGCTTAAATGGACATGCTTAAGCTTTCCTGAATGGTGGAGGATTAATAATTTCCATCAATTCTAACTGAAATTGTTTCACTTAGATAGGGACTATCGTACGCTCATTTAAAGATGAATAAGTAATGGCATAGCGGCAAATGCGTAAGTTGATTTTCGAATTAAAAGTGCTGTTGTGATCTCTCCAATAGCCTGAAATGGACATGCTTAGGCTTTTCTGAAAGGTGGGAATATGTTTTTTCCATCAATCCTTACGGAACGTGAATTTAATTAGATAGGGACCGTCCTACGCTCATTTAAAGATGAGGAGATAATGGCATAGCGGCGAACGCGTATGTTGATTTTCGAGTTCAAAGTGCTCTTGCGAGCTCTATAATAACGCGACATCTACATACTTAGGATATTCTGAAAGGTGGCGATATATTCTTTCCGTCAATCTTAAGTGAAATTGCTCAACCTAAATATGAAACCTCCTAGGCCTATTTTAAGATGTAGCTCTAATTGGTGTGGCGGGTACTTTCAAATACATAGTGCCATTGTAATGCATATAATTATATTTGTATCTAAGATAAACAATTTCGATTGAAGCCTTATTGTGGCCATTTCGGGCTATGAAAGAGCTCACAACAGCACTATGAATTCGAAAATCAACAAACGCTTATGCTGGTGCGTCATTAAGTCCTCATCTTTAAATGAGCGTACAATGGTCCCTATTTAAGTTAAAGTTTCCAGCAGGATTGGTGGAAAGAATAGAGGCCCAACTTTCAGAAAATCTTAAGCATGCCCATTTCTGGCTATTAGAGGGCTTGCAACTCTTCAAATTTCTTGCAGAATATTTCTTGATGACAGCTAGCTTTAAAAAAAGCAGCCATCTTGGTCACCATCTTGAATTAAGAATTTGCGCTCAATTTCTCGAGCTGGCAACATTCATTTCGAACTCACAGGCTCAAAACACCTTAAAAGCACAAACTATTTGCAGAATATTCCGAAAAAAACAGCAAGCTTTTAAAATAGGCCGCAACCTTGGCCGCCATATTGAATTACGAACTTCCCATTGTTTCTATTAACTGGTACTGCTCTTCATCCAAATACCCTTTTCGCGTCATAAAAACCAGGAAAAAGTGTGTAAGGTTGTAAAAAAAAATTCAAAGTCGTGAAATGCTAGTCACAGACATAATAAAACAGCGGCTGTGGTAGGCATATTGTGAGGGAAGAAGGGTAGCCAGAAAACCTGATTTGCAGCTCATTAAACGTTTACGGAAATTTTTCCTATCTTCTGAATTAATGATCCAAATTATCGGGTTTTCCGGCTACCCTGCTTCAAGAATTAAAGACCTCGCAATTGTAGCTGCCACTGACACAGCTTTAACGTCTCTGTGACTAGCATAATATCATTACGTTTTTTGAATAACTTTTTGAGAAGTTATTCGCATTTCCCCGAGTTTTGAGATGGAAAATGGTGTTAGGATGAAGAGAACAAAAATTTAGTTATTTGGCGTGGTGCCCCTAATCTAGATACCTTCTCTGGGACTCATCGTTCAAAATTTTAAAAGGTGAAACATTGCAGCTTAATCAATAGGACACTTCATCCGAAGGAGTTATGCTAATACACACATAGGAACAGGAAAGTAATTAGCATTTGTAATATCCAAGAGTACAGGAGAAATTCACAGCTCTTTGAGCTGGCAACCAGTTCAGGGGTATCACACAACAACGAAGCACACAAGATAATAACAATACCCCTCACAGCAATGCGCACAGTTTTGAAAAGAAAAATGAAAAAAAAGGAAAAACGGGAACCGTGGCACAAAAAGTGATTAAGAATAACCAATGCTTAAGTGTCACCAAAGGCACAGAAAAATATCTGTGACAATGACTTTAAATCACATAAGATGTGTGCTTAAGAAATCAGAAATGCGGCGAACAAGAACAGTGAACACACTCGAAAAAATCAGTCAGGCTCTAATCTTAACAGTAACTGAAAAAAATATGGAAAACCTATTATTATACCCAAACTTGATTGTTACAAAAGTCAGTATAAATTCGCTACCGCTAGCAACGATATGGAGCATTGTTGTAACAATATACACTTACAACATTGCCTCCCGTAGCCCAAGAAGCACAAACATTCATGGCCCATTGGGTGACCTTTACAGTATTTTTGGGTATCTTAGAAGCTATACAGATAACCAGAGAGATAGTTCTCTTCACTTGACTTTAAAAATAAACATTATCCAACAAATCTACACCGGAACCCAATGCAACAATTAAAATAATATGCCAACATCAAACAAATCTTAAGAAAAAAGACGGACTAAATTCACCAACACACCAAAAACAAAAAATCGTATTGAACAATAGAATTAACTTACAAACAGTAACATATTTGTTAGAATCTGAAAGCCAAATACTGCATGATGCCTCCTGCCTGGTGTGAATCATAGTTTTCTATGATATAACAAAATCGTATTCGGAATCGGAAGAAAGCAAAGTACTAACTCAAACCGTCAGCTTTGATTGCCCAACCAACGCTCTCAAACGAACAACCACAAAAGTCCAACAATGGTCCAGCAAGTGCTGGTAACAACCAAGTATGGATATAAAATCCTTATTTACATCATTTTCAACAATGCCTCGAAGAATATGCAATTTATGCCTCCACTTCGATTGCCAACAATAGACCTCCTCAGCTGCGCTTCGGAAGGCATTGTTGCCATCCTCAGCAGAGGTACAAATCTCATTGTTGAAATCTCATTGTTGAAATCTCATTGTTGTTGATGTTGAAAATGGCGCGACCAGTAAGATAGGGGCTGTTGGAGATGAAAAAAAAATCGGGTCTCCTGTCCCAGTGTGAGGTAAACAATGGTGTAGTATCAGTAGAAAAGTACAGCGAAGTATGGAAGATAGCAGACGGCTTGGGACTGGATGAGTGTGACTGGAATTTGTACGGAGTAGTTGCAAGGGAAGGAGAGGAGGTGACAAATTTGGGCTTGACGATTCAAGATGGTAATAATGATGCACCCGACAACAATACTGGCGGCGACAATGCACCCACCAGCAACAGTGCGATTCAAGATGGTAATAATGATGCAACCGACAACAATACTGGCGGCGACAATGCACCCACCATTAACAGTGCCATTAACGATAAAGGTAATAAGGATAGTCGTGCCTCAAATCAGCGAGGTGTAATCACTAATGGTGTATACCGTAGGCTTCCCAGTGCTGCAGTTGGAAGTTTGAACAATGGCGGGTCGAAGTCGTATGAGGAGGTGGTGGCTGCTGGCAAGGGGCAGAAAACGGGGAAGAAGTGGTTGATGCTGATGGTGTTTTGGGAGAAGATGGTGAGGAGGATATGTAAGACCCAGGTCAGGATGAGCCACGTGATCTGGCATGGATCAAACGACTTTACAATAGTTGTCTGTGCAATGTGTCCATGGAGAGGACTCTGATGATCTTGGTGGACAGGCGGGCAGCCCCTATGTGTTGCAAAATCTGCGGGACGCCTTAGCTTCAGTGGTAGACTTGCGTCGTATTGTGGGATGGGCTGGTTACAGGCAAATAATGCCTTCCAAGTTCAGTACGGAGATCGGGAGGCCAAGTTGTTCGTAAAACAGCCAGGGCGGCTCACCGTTGGAGGCCACCAGGCAGTGGTGTATGACCTACATGATCGTACACTGAAATTTAAGTTGCACTGGTTGCCGCTTGACGTGCAGGACATTGAGATTGTGAGGGCACTTTCCGGGTACGGGGAAGTGGTTGATCTTCGGCATGAATTATACACCATGGAGGGTATGCACCACTGCCGCACGGGGATCTGGTGTGGCATTTTGAAACTGAAGGACTCGATTTTTATTGACGCCGTTCCAGATGGGGTGTTTCTGCTTAGCATTGCGGGGTTGTTGGCAGTATCAGTCAGGCCACCACGTTGCCTGAAATGCGCCAAGCGAGGGCACGTTCGGCGTTTTTGCTCCTTGGTCTTCTGCAAATTATGAAAGGTGCTCGTGCTGCGTGATTCGTTGTGTGCCCATTTGGCGCCACCTAGGGACGCTTCTGTTGAGGTTTCTTTTCCCGGGGTTGATGATCGTCGTGACGGTGCACCGGTGCCTCAATCAACTAGTGAATGGGTGCTTCCACGTCGGTCGTGACGGCACAAGGCCTCAGTGTCTCACTCGGGCATGGCAAGTTGTCCTGCCACTCCCGAAGCATGCAGCGGTAGACCAGAATCGGTTCCCGCCTCTTCCAGTGAACCAACATGAGGAGGTTTTTGTCAGTACTAGTGATGGAGGTTTGTGTTCATCAGAACCTGTTTGTGTGCCCGAGTCTGTGTGTGCCTCTGATAAGGTGAAACCAAATTGTGTGGTCCCTGAGAGCCCAGTTCAGTGCAGCTCTGGTGAGGTTGTCTCTTCAGGAGTGGTGTCAGCGGTTCACTGTGCTGCTAAGGTTTCGACCAGTGAGTGTGTAGGTGACGAGACAGGTTTGGATGCCAGCTAAGTTTCTGGCTGGGCAGGTGATTGTGATACTGTAATGTCCAGTGAGGAGTTGCTTCATGGTGATGAATTGGATAGTGAGTGTGGTAGTGTTAGTGATCCTAGCACGCTAGAGGTGGACAATGAATTATTAATGGTCCAGGTGTCCCCTTGACTGGTTGAATTGGTTTCCGAAGCTAACCTATTCTCCTGCTCACTGTCTGTTCATGAAATGTGCGGGGAGTGGGGGAATAAGGGAGAGGATGTAGATGTTTTAGGATCTATAAAGTTGAAATTTCAGGGGTAGTTGAGACCAGACTTCCAGCTGATGTTGTTCCCATGTTGAGGGGTTTTGTTGGTATTGCGGGTCCAGGTATGTTGGGGGTAAGGGTCTATATTAAGGGTTGGATTCCCTTTTCCACCCCTCCTTTCCCACTGTGCAGAGGAATTGACGCTTGTGTTTTCAGGGTGTGGTGGTGTACTGAGTGGGTTAGTTACTATTGGGTTCGTGCACATTAATGGAGGTGTGTCCAGGCATGAGTGGATGGAATGGGTGAAGTCTCTTACGGGGCCACTAATACTGGGAGGACTTTAATGCTCACCACTGGCGCTGGGGTAGTCCCCGTTTTGACACTTGGGGTCGTATTATAGCTGATTCGCTGGACAGCTTTGGCCTCTCGATGGTCCAAAATGGCACCCCAACGTTCGTCATAATGTATGGAGGCACGGTCCAGAAATCGGTGTTGGATATGTTCCTGTGCACGAGCGAGTTAGCCTCCCATTTTTCGTTTGAGGTCTCTGCGAATTTACGCGGCAGTGACCATTACCCGGTGGCTCTGTCTTGGGCTACGGCGGGCAGAAGAGTCTTCGATAGGCCTGTGTTCAGTGCCGGTCCGGTGGTCTGTTCTGGTGGTTTTGGCCAGTGGATCCAAAAGTGGGTTAAAAGGAAGAGATATGGTGGGCAGTCTTTTCATGGTAGTAATGGTAGGCGTAGGAAACATGCAGTGTAGTTGACTCCAGCATGTACCTTGGCTGTTAGGGACAGGTGTCGGGCTTAGCAGCACTTTTTGCACGTTTGGTTGGACATTAAGTGGTTTGTGTTTCTTGGGGTCAACCAAGAGTAAAGGTTTATTCTTCGTCGGGAGAAGGCGCAGTTTGGGGCCAGACTTTGTGAGCGGGGCATGTACGTCAAAACAGCGCAGAAATAACAGCGCACGACAAAATAGCGGCGACAAAACAGTGTGACGACAAAATAGCGCACGACAAAACAACGCGTGACTAAATAGCACAACGACAAAACAGCGTGACGACAAAATCATGCATCCGGGTGCTCAGGATGCTGTGCTATATCTTCAGTCCGCTATCCGGGAGGCTTGGGTTAACAGTTGTTTTGTAGTCGCTGTCTTCTTAGACATTAAGGCCGCCTACGATATGGTTGACATTTCGTGGGTGGAGTATTCCCTTAGAGGTCTAGGTGTCTGTAGGAAACTGGGTAAGCGATGTTTTGCCACCAGGGTTGTGGGTGCCTGGTCGGGTGTATGGTCCACCGACAGGGGCCTCCCTCAGGACAGCTGTTTGAGCCTGGCTGTCTTCGCAGTGGCGATTAATGTGGTCCTTGTTGAAATGAGCTCGACGGTCAACGTGGCAGCCTACGTGGATGATGTTGCGGTCTCGCTGGCTGGGACTGATCTTGAGGCAGTACTTGCAGCCTTGGAACTTGCTATCGGCAGAGGGTCTCGGGCTCTGGCTGCGAGGGACCTTCAGTCATCAAGTGCCAAAACGAAGCTAATGATCTTCAGACGTGGGCAAGCCTGGGAAGGGTCACTTGTGGTCGACAGTGTTCATGTCAAGTCAAAGATTAAGATCCGTTACTTCGGCTTTTGGCTGGACCCTCAGCTCAAGTGGACGCATGATGTGACAGCAGTTAAGGAACATGCTGTGAGGTCGAACGTCTTGAAGTCGCTAGCCGGGAACAGGTCCATTGCTTAGCGTGGTACTTTGGTGTCCTTTTATAGGGTGTACTTGCATTCCTGTGCTGATTATTACATCCCTGTGTTGGTCAGCTCTAGGCAGGCCATTCAGAACATTCAGGTGGCTCTGAAAGTTGGTCTTCGTGTTGTTTCGGGGTGTCTGCCCTCTACGCCTATTCTTGCCTTGCACATCGAGACAGGGGAATCTCCAGTTCATCTCCGTGCAAGGGATCTTCTGACTAGGATATGCCAATGAGCACTAGCCAGGGGTCAGTCTGACCCTTTGGCCTGTATTCTCTCGGACTATGTGGCTTTGTCGCAAGGTGCCCATGACTTGCTTGGGGCTCCAGGTGGTGGGGCCTCCCTCCTCCAGCATGAGGGACTTGTTGGTTTCTCGAGTCCTGTGTTGGTCAGCCCACCGGCCCCTTGGCTCTGGTGCCCGTTTGCTGCAGCAGCCCTAATAGATGAGGGGGCCCTGGTGCACCGGGGGCAGGCGTGTCATCTGATCAACAAAGTTGATCACAGGGGAGGGGTGGGGTGTGTATTCCTAGCCTGCGCTTGAAGTACCACTACTCACTCACCTATCTCCTGTCTGCTTTTGTTGGCGAGTTGGTCGCCATGTCCTTGTGAGTTTTGTGTCTTGTCTGACTTGCTAGCGGGTGTGGGGTTCCTTCGCCAGTGTTTCCAGTCTTTACAGTACAGTCACCCAATAGCTTTCGAAATTGGGTGGAAGCTTTTCACTCTCAGCCAGTGTGGTCGGCAAACTTCGATCAGCTGGGTCAAGGGCCACGCTGCATGTTTTGGTAATGAACTGGCTGATGGCCTTGCCAGATGGGATTCCACTGAAGTTGCTAACGGTGTTACTTTCATTCTGGGCCCAAGAGATCTGCACCTGGTTGTCAAGGGAATTTTCGTTAGAGAGTGGGCAGTTGAGTGGTTGTCAGGGTTGGTAAGATGCGTTTGTTTGGGTTACACCCCTCTGTTGTCTGTCCCAGAGCCCTCAACAGCCTCTCCCATAAAGAGGCAGGTGTGATCTCCAGGTTATGCACTGGGGTCCCTCTTCGGGCACACCTGTTCCGGATTGGATGGGTGCGGTCGCCGGTTTGTGCATGTCGTGGTGGCAAGGAGTCTGTACGTCACCTCCTCTTAGAGTGCCCCTTCTGGGTGTGGCAGCGGCGGTTTCTGCATATTAATGGGACAGACCCTCTAGTCATGGCCCTTGGTGGCACTCCGCATTCTGCTGCTGGTGTTTGTTCTCTGCGCAGGACGATTGGCTTCTGTAATGCAACCCGTCATCTAGTGCAAAATTTCTGGCTCGTTTCCCTTCCTCGTTCCCCATGCTCCCCTTGGTTCCATTTTGGAGCGTATGTCCAGTTAAGGTTCAGTAGGGTAAGCAGGTGGTAAGGTTGTACTGTTTGTTCGGCTTAGGTGTTAAGTAGGTTAGAAGTAGTTTTATAACTAAGAGCGTATGGATTTGTTTGCCTGTAAGCTCTGAAAGTAAAGTAAAGTAAGTAATAGTTATTTACATTTGCAACAATGAGTAGAGGTTATGCGATTTATACCTCCACCGGGTATGGCAATAATGCCCTTCAAGGGACAGCTGAGGAGCTCTATCATTGGCGTTCAAGGCAGAGGTATAAAGAGCATATCCTACAAGGCATTGTTGCAAACGATGTAAATAAGTAATTAGTTTTTGTAGTTTTTGTAGTTTTAAGTAGGTTTAAGTAGTACTATACGAGAGCGCATGGCTTTGGGCCAAGGCATACTATGTAAATAAATAAATAAATAAATAAGTAATTTATACCCATACTAGATTGTTACCCTCAACTGCTGTGTCATCGTTGGACTTTTGTGGTTGTTCAATTGAGCGCGTTGGTTTGGCTATCAAAGCTGATGGCTTGGGTTAGTGCTTTGTTTTCTTCTGATGCCGAATACGATTTTGTTATATCATAGAAAACTACGATTCACACCATTTAGGAGGTTTCATGCAGTCTTTGGCTTTTAGATTCCAGCAAATGTGTTACTGTTGGTGACAGCCTATTTTTTATTATGAATTTTGTTTGTTTCTGGAGTGCTGGGTGTTAGGGTGAGTTTGTTTGAATTTTCGGTAATTATTCACTTAAACCGTACCACGAAAAATCCCTCATTTTTTTTTTACTAACCGACACAGATCTTCATCCTCTTTCCACATCACATAAAAAAACTGGGGGAAATGTGGTTTAAATTGTAAAAAAAAACATTTAAAACACGTAAAACGAAAGTTCCAGCCATGTTAAACTTTCGGTCATCTTGCAGGAGACAGTGTAGCCAGAAAACCTGATTTGCATTGCATTGCAATTATTTTTCTTCCCCATTTCTTTCCAAATAACGTGCCTCATGCGCGCTGCACGCTCGCTATGGCTAAACACATACCATCATACACCATAACCAAAAATTTGTCCACCTAAACTAAAGAAGAGCCGGCAACGTGAGCAAGGCAGCATAGTTCAGGACATAACTTGTCGTTTTCTGAAAGTCACCTTTTCATGCTATTCTGTATCCTGGAACAAAGCCGCCACCTTAATACGGCCGGACCAACCATTTTACATGATTATAAAACATTTTGCAGAACTAAAAAAGGGATTTGAGAAACTTTGAAGAAACTGGGCCCCGGGGAGGCCCAACCATTCCCAATCCGACCCCGAGTAATAAATTGGTTCGAATCTGAAAGCCAACAATTGCATGATGCCTCTCGACAGGTGTGAATCATAGTTTTCTGTAGTATAACAAAATCGTCTTCGGAATCAGAAGAAAACAAACCACTAACATATAAGTCAGCCGTAATTGCCGAACCAACATGTTAGAACGAACAACCTCCAAACTCCAACAATGTCCCCTTCAGCAAGTGCTAATAATGATCAAGTATGGGTATAAATTACTTAAAGGTTTAGGTTTATTCAAGGACGGTAGTCTTTTGCAGGCCATATATACTATACAAACAACAATAACAGAAAAATTTCCAGTGTGTGGGCTCGCTCCCAGAAACTCCAATATGCTCTCACCAGGTGGAAGACAGTCAGCTCACAGTTTTGTATGTTGGGGGCACTGCGGAAGAAACTGTTCTGTCGTCTCTTAGCCACCACCAAAGGTGCAGGTTCCATCCCGACGTGACCATGCTGCAACTGATGCGTTCAATGGTAAATGGTCAAATCTTAGACGCTAAAGCAACACTGACGCACGTATTGGTATTTGGTCCAACTCTCGAGCGTCTTATGGAGGGGTGGATGGCAAGGAAACCCCTTTCCCAATCACTGCTAAGTCAGCCTTCCTCCCATGCTGCACTGGCTCCTGACGTACACCAACTCCCCAAATCTTTCAGACTCACTGATGCCTGTATAGAATGACACGGGTATATGCAATTCCACCTGCAAAGTTCGTCAACTGCCTCATTACAATGCACATTCGCGTGGCCTGGCATCTAGCGGATAGAAATACACCCTCTGACTGCTTGAAGTCCACTGATAGTGGCAAGAACTTCTATAACCACCAGTGGGCACATACCCGGGATTGGGAATGTCTGCAGAGGGAGATTATAGCTGATTGCGAGTCTGTGTAAACCACTGCCTTCCGAGACGTAATGACACAGACCACTTGGAGGGAGACCGCAATTGAAATTAATTCTACGACTAGAATGCTAGGGACTGCCATTGCTTTGCAAAATTTCGTAATATTCAGTGCCAGGTTCCAGGGGCCAACACCACCATCAAAACTACCACCGGATGACTCGTTACAGTAGACAGACATAGTATCCATCCCGCACCTGCAAATTCCAGACACCAAGACGACTTGGGCACACGCGACCCCACGCAGGGACACCCAAGTAAGCTTGCCAGGATTGTCCTAACATTGGCCAGGAGGATACCACTTTGACCTAAGACCCGTTGCCAAGACGAACTTTTGATCAGCTTCGACAGCCGTACCCAGACAAGAGATGCAACACTGAGATAAGGCCGCATCTCTGTGAAAATCCGATGAAGGGGATCAGGCGCCACGACTGACTTTACGGCATTGTTGGAAATGATGTAAATAACTGTTAGTTATACCCAAAATTCCAACTAAGGATTATTTTTCACGAAAATTAGTTTTGATCACTAAAAATTTATAGCACCTGGAAAACCTGACAAAGCTTGTGAATATTTGCCATGAGGGTTAGTGTGGGCAGAATGCTCCAGATGTCTTAAGTATTGCTGCACGATTTTTACTCCTTTTTGCCCAAGATTTCATCATATTATAATTTTAGCAGATAACTGTAGTTCGCAAAACTAGAGTTCTTGCTTGTGTTTGGCCGTAGTACGCATTATTAATGATGAATGTCTTATTGCAGCAAAAAAAATTATTTTTAAATACATAGAGCCACGTAATAAAGTCCACGAAGGAATCGAAACAGCTTTGAAGAGAAAAGAAAAACTTGGAGACTTGGACGAATTTGTCAATATCATAGCTGAAAACCTACAAAGAAAAAAAGGTAGCGGTTATGACGCATACAATGTCAATAACGCCATAAAGGATCCCATCACTCGTCCAACTGTATTGCTGTGTATTGTACTCATGGCACAGTTTCGCAAAGAACAAACAGCAATGTTCATAAAACATGGACACATCAGTGAATTTTACATTGGAAAACTGAAGCTTCAATACAAAAAAGCTTCAGTGCAGGTCTACCCTTCACTATTCTGCCAGCATTTGTGGGATTGTACAAGCCAATGTACGAACATCCACGTGGCATTAGTGCAGCATAAATTGCACTGCTGTAGGTATGTGAATCTTTCTATTTACACACCGTGCTTTATTCAAACGTTTGATAATAAAACAACAGCATTGCAGATTTAGAAACCTAAATGGACAAGTAAGTCGTCAATAAAGACGGCATGGATAATTATAATGCAGTGCTGCTTGTAATTGTAATTAAAGAAATTATTTTTTCTATTATTTTAATAAATCCTCTCTATTTCCTTAACCATATCTTGTTTACATTTTATAGGTATTGCAAATTTCTTTAGCTCTAGTTCTGCCTTTTATACAGCTACAGACGGATTTTACCGTATCCTAATCGTGAAGAAAAAAACTATCTCGAAATATGCCGTTTTTACACAACAATTTTTATTTCTTTTCAACATGGACTCTTTTAGTTGAATATACATCCTTTTACTGTAACAAATATTTATGTTATTTCTACATACAGCGTTTCTGAACGACTGTATCCTTTGATTGGTTATGATAGAATTTTGAAAATTTGTCTACCAATCTATGAAGATTTCAGAGTTGATTTAAACCTCAATATTTAAAGTCGATGGAAATTGAATTACTGGGTTTTTCATAACAAGGCCGAGGGTAATTATCTAGAATAACTACTATGCAAGCTAGCGACTTAATTCACCTGCTATCGATTCCTTTCGTCGTAAAACGTGCGAGAATTATAACGAAAACGTGCGCAAACGCTTATTTATTTAAGAAAAAATATTAAAACACGTTAAAACGCTACTCACAACAAGCTAGAAGCAGCCGCCATTCAATGCGATGATACCGCAACATAGAAAACCTGATTTCGCCCAGAACTTTACTAAACGAAATTTATCTTTTTGCAAGGCAGACGGTGATATTTGGGGCCAGAATCACAGTACACAGGTGCGCGCGAAGCGCGCCCCTGCGGACAGTGTTTCATACTGTAAAGAAATATTGCTACAAAAATAAAATATAAGCATAAAATTCTCGTCTGCTTCAGTTATTGCGTGGCAAATGAAGGTAATTTCTGTTTGCCGATGTTCTGGTTGAAATCAGGTTTTCTATGTTGCTGTGTCATCGCGTTGAATAGCAGCCGCTTCTAGCAGTTTCTAGCGTGTTGTGAGTAGTGTTTTACCGTGTTTTAATAATTAAAAAAAAAATAAGCGTTTGCGCACGTTTTCGTTATGATATTCGCACGTTTTACGAAAATAGGAATCGATAGGTAGGTGAACTAAGTCGCTAGCTTGCATAGTAGTTATTCTAGATAATTACCAGGCAGAGTTGGTACATGTCAAAATAAATGAGGAATTATTTCACATCTAAAACCACGGACTGGTCGCCTAATTCGTTGGTTGACTTAACCAAAATCTAAACGCAGGAGTTCACAGCCCATAAAAAAAAAGAGAAGAATTCTAACACATCTACAGGCAGGGAATGGCTGACTTTTGTTCCACTTGTCTTGTGTTCCTCGACCTAAACTATTATTGTGTTTGTTGCCCAGTGCTGTGTTTGCCAGTTCTACTCTCCGTTGACCTTTCCAATGGGGTTGGTGAGCCGAGTTGCTATCTGCCATGCAGTAAAATGTCTGACCATAGTGAAACTGAAAGCTTTGTGAATGGCCCTCTATTCTTTTTTCATTACTTCACATTTTGTCTCAACCGGGAGTCCCATTTTCCCGTATAATTTTACGAGAGTTTGCTTCATTAGAAAAAGAATTGACCATTTCTCTCTGTTACGACTAACTTACAAACAAAAAATTAAAACTTTAATAATTTATTGGTTTTGCACCGCATTTGCTGTGTTAGAGATCGTTATTACTGTTGTTGTTTGACACGCACCAAGCGTTAGCCATGGCGTCAGAAGGAGAGAGGGACAATTTTGCTAGGCAAATCCCATCGGAAATTCCTAGGTTCTTTTACATGCCACAATCGACATGAGCATGAGACATCACAGGGTCCTTCTCTACCCAAAGATACCAGGGGTGGCTGAGACAGACTCGAACCCAGGACCTCTGTTACAAGAAACAGTCATGCTAACCATTAGGCCTCCTTGCCCCTTGACCATTAATACTATCAATGTTTCATGTAAACCTAAATTTCCCGTAGTAGTGTGCATGAGAGGACAATTTTTTAATCCTTTATTTCGCAGTAAATTTGATTTCCTTCTTAATAAAAGGTTGGATATAACTGTATAATGAAAGCCGTAATAGTGTAATATGGCAAAGCATGACGAAAAATCCCTCAATAATGGTGTCCTTACTTGGAAAATACGGGAAAATGTGTTGCTTTTCAGTGAATTACGGGTTGCACCTTTTGGCTATATTTTACTTCAAGTTTGCATTGTAACACACGTGTAGGAATTCTATTTTTGACGACTCTGTATGGAAGAAATTCTGAAGTACGTTCAGTTTTCAGAATTCTATAATCGGGCCACTAAGAGAATGACTTGAGGTTATCATCGATTGTTTAAGTCGTGGCCTCGCTCGCCTGTTTTTTTGGTGCGCGCAAGGTGCGCTCTTGGCCATCCATTACCTGTTACGAAGGCACATTTATACTGTATGTATACTTCGTATGGTTTGGCAACGCTATATTATGAGCTTGGTCCAGGGAGTTCCTGTCGCGCGAGACAGCTGCGAATACGATCGAATCGAGCTCGCCCGTGCTTTGAATTCAATGGGAATGATGTAACACGGTCTCGCTTCGAGACGTTGTTATGGCTACGTACAACACATGAAATAATTTCAGCAATGAAGAAAGATAATTTATGGTTCCTCTCATGACATAGTGAAGTGAGAAAATGTTTGCTCCAGTAGAAGTACTTTTAAAAACGATTTAAAAAGAAGGTTCGTACCTAAAAATCGCGCTTAACGTAGCACTCATCCTCCTCTAGTGGTTGCTAGGCAACAACAAGTAACGCAGGCAAGCCATCCAAATTCAGCTGCCCAAAAGCCAAACAAACAAAATAATTAAAACAAACATTGAACAAATATTGAATTAAATATTTTTAATTTATTTAAGAATTTATTTAATTCATACAAATAAAGTAAAATAAGACGAATTAAGAATAAATACGAATTTATTTCCACGTGTCTAAAAAAAAGCAAACTATCACGAAAAACTGTTGGACTACGTACGGCAACTTAAATCGATAGAAGCAGTCTCGTGATTTCGGCTGTGTTTGGTGATGCGAAAATAGTTTACAATAAATTCACACGTGTGACCTTGAAGCGTGTGTAAATCCTTGCAGTAATACATTGACAGTGTTGTCAGATAAGCAAGCATTTCAATGCGACCGCTCGCTTGTTTACACACGTAACCGGTACAAAGTGTAGTTGCAAATCAACATCGTCTTTTCTCCACTCCCGATCATTTCGTAAGATTTCTCGTATCCAGACGTTAAGCCTTTAGTGTTGCACAAACGTTTTGAACCCTAAAACGAAACAAGGAATCAGCGCATCGTCTTCCCTCTCACCGCCGTCCCAATTTGGCGCCGGCGCTTACTTTAATTGCTGCTAACACCGATCACAACCATAAAAAAAGGCAAACTAGAGTGCGGTCCCCACTCCTAAATCACTGCTTGCATGCATGTCTACAACTTATTATTGACATGTCGAAAAATATGAGCTGCAAAATGGGTGATAGACGCGGCCGTTTTTTTCCCGACGTCTGTACATAACTTACCCGGAAAAGCTTATAGGCTTAACACACCTTGCAGGAGCCGTATAGAAAAATCTCACGACCCAGTAGCAGCCATTGCACACATTCCGGATTGTGTGTTTGTTCTAAACTCTCTACGTTCACTCACCCTAGATTCGAAATACTTAACGACGTTTTAAACTATCTCCCGAGCTTGACTGTTTTAACGCGCTTCCCTAACGAAGCCGAATTCGACGCCATGTTGAGCTCGATTGAACTCGCTGTCGGCAAGGTGCACATATCGTACTGGCAAACATGGGCGATATTCGACGAACGCCGAGTCATTCTTTCAGTGGCCGGACTCTAATAGCTTTTATTGCAGTATGTGTATATTTTAGTATTTCGTGCATGTGTTATAAGTGCACTGTCGAATTGAGTGCATGGACACTATGCCACTGTTCTTGTCTAAAGAAAAATGAGGCGAGCAAGGAAGGTGAAACTGTGATTTTTCAGTAGACTTTGCTTTATGATTTATGCAAAACTGAACAGAGGTGAAAATAGACACAGAACGTCGTGAAAGGACTTGGTTTTCTCTCCTTACAAATAATATTTGAAATTTCATCTTCACTTTGTTAAATAATTTCCAAAAGCTAAGGTTGTAACGATTGTGACTCTCTTTCAAATGTCAAGAAGAATATTAAGGCTTAGGTTTGGGTAAAGAGACAAACTGAAGTTATCATTTGCTTATTTCGATAATTTCCCAATTAACCATTTTCACATTGCGCTAATGTTGTCCTATGCTTATTGCTGTTAAAGAAATGAACGGGAACTCGCTGAATTAAAGCACATTTCAACTGCTAACGTTATCACAGCAGAGAGAGAAAATTTGTCTGTTTTCAACGTTGATGAATGTTTTGAACGACTGTCGCATATGGCAAACGTACTGTTAAAAATCTTGGTCGAAGAATGCTTATTAGGGAAGAGAAGTGCCCCGGACATACGCTTGTGCTCATTTCCTTTTAGGCGAGGACACAAAACTCATGATGTGTGGTGTGTGGGAGTCACCTGTTTAAAGCCTCTAAGTAAGACAAAGTATTTTTAAAATGTAATGCTTTGTCTTAAAGGTGATATGTGTTATTGCATTGATGCTTTAGTTATAATCAGTTAGTGAAGGAGTTTAGACTAACGTCATGTCCTTTCACACCCAAAAAAAAATCAATTTTTGTCTATTACTAATTTCTTAATTATATTCGCTAACGAAATGGACTTGTGAGTTATGTTGAAAGCCTGAAGAAGATATTGTACAGACAATGGTGTTCAAAATCATTATTAAATAAATTAAATTACATATATAAAAGAATATTATCAAAAATATCGAAATAACATCTAAAAATTGTATATTATTAAATGGGAAATTTCAAGAAATGTCTAGATAGGTATATGTTATCTGTAGTACTTCAGATGTATCACATGCTTCAAATTATTGTTCTTATTACCTCTGCCCGTACTGCTGAATAAAGACACTAAAACACCAAAAAAATTAAAATTAGGAGATAATAGAATCAAAGGGAACTTACTTTATCAAAGGCTTTTTTGCAACATGTGTTCTTTTCGCAGTGAAATGAAACTGTTGAAACTTGAGCAGATAATCTGGTACCTATTAAACATGCGAGTTAGCAGTGTTCATTATTCAGACAATTTACAGAATTTGCATACATTCGTGAAGTGCACTGAAATCTGTTCATTCTTTTAAAGATTTTTCTTCTTGAACCTTTTGAGACATACCGTGGGTCTAAAATTTACTACTTATTAGTAAACATAGCTGCAGTTCTTTTCAAGGAACGACTTTAAAATTGTTTCGAAACTAAGGATTCCATAGAAGCAACACATGCAGGTAGAGCTCAGCTACACACAGTAAAGAAAAGCTTAGCCAAATCTTATCAAAACTTTACGAAATATTAAACAATTTTAAATTAGGACCATAAATAACTTGAGTATAAATAGTGGTTAAAATATCATTACTTCATGTCTTCAGTTTTCCATTCCGTAGAACTATCCATACGAGCTGACAAATGCAAGACCAATAACATCTGCTGCTATAATTATGGGACAAATAGAATACTTAAAGAAATCAAGTAAGCCATTCACGCATTATATCGTCCTTAGGTCTTAGAGGTTGTTATAGTGGTCTTACATTTCCTGTTTGAAATGAAAAACTGATGGTCTTAAAATTTTCTTTAAGAATTTAGTAAATTGTGTTGCGGAATAATTATAACCCAAACATTGAAATCTTAATTTACACCTACAGTGCATATATATCTGCGTTCATTCTTTACATGAAATGAAATTAAAAGGCAATGGATACATTATTTAAGATAAATATAAGAAAGATTATATATATGAAAGATACATATATGAAATATTAAAGACATTTGAATTAGGAAGCTTTGAAATCATTAAGTTGAACGCGATATGAGATGAGGACATAATATGTTTACTGAAGTGAGATTTAAGATAACGTAATGAAATTTAAGTTTGGAAAATTGCACGAGTTTTAGACGAATTACAAAAAAATAAATATAAGATAAAGGAGGTGTAATATCAAAGATAAGTGACATGTAGATATAACATACATTAGATCGTAACTGCAATAATTAAGATAAAAGAGTTACATGAGAAAGGTCACAAAGCAATATGCAATACAAAATAAATTAGTTTACAAGACTACAGAAAAAAGATACACGAGGCACGAGAAAATGCAATACACAAAATACAAGATAAACTACTTCTATACACCAATAGGCTAGTCGTATTTACTTTGGTAACCGATCACAACCAAAAAATTGAATATGTTTTACCGAAAGAGTTCATGATTTGTCTTTACTCAAAATGCAAATTTTCGGTGGACACTATCATCTTTATAGTAGATCTTCCACCTTCATCTGGCTTTCGGGCGAATAAGTGATTCGGCTTGGAGAAACTGATTGCTTTAAAAAAATTTAATTTCGTCCTCACCATTGTTAAAACAATTCTGTATAAATCCCGTATTCGCACAGTTGCAACAATGCTCAACAATGGTTGCATACTTATTCTGCACAATTATTTTGTGTACCTATTTTGCACACTTTTAGAAGACTTACAAGTATGACCATCTTTGTAAAGCATCTGCTACTTTCGCTCAAGTTCGGATTGGGAGGGGTCGGGCTCTCCGGGAATATACTGCCAGGGCCTCTGGAACACTCGCACCGGGTGAACCAGGTTATAGGGGAGGAGGGAAGCCGTAAGAAAGTGGCGTAAATTTGAAACGTTTTTCTTCAACTTGGAAATACAATTTAAAACAGTTGACTCCGGTTGGGAAGGGGGGGGGGGGGGGCCCGGAACCCGGAAGCTAACGTTTTTCCATGAAAAGGGCGTGAATTTGAAAAGTTTTCCTGTAACTGAACGGTGCAATTTTTACACAAATTCATTTCTAATTAAAAATAATAATATTTGAAACAAGGGTTTCCTGTAGTGAGGGAGGATATAGAAAGCTAGCGTAGTTTTAAAGAAATCTGCGTGAATTTAAAACGTTTTCCTGAAAATTAAAATGCAATTTTCATTCGAATTCACGTGTAATTGTTCAATGATTTTTTTTCTTTTTAACAAGGGCCTCCTCTAGTGTGGGCCTTCCCGGGTTCTCGGAAGGCCCAATCCGTCACTGCTTTGGATCACTACTTTAAATTTTCCTTTCTAAAGCTCCAACATCACTTTCTTTTAGAACTGCAACAGCTCTATCGCCGGCATTATTGGTCGATTCCGAAGATTTTGCCCCTTCAGACTACAACCAAACTTTAATAACAATATCCCACGTGGGGTGACTGTTCAAAGTGTATTGTTAAAGCATCGCTGTAACTGACTGTTGCTTCATTTCGAATGTCCCCTTCGACGAACAATGGAAATTTTAACAATATTACGCTTGAAACGTCATATCAAAGCATACTGTTAAACCATTGTTGTACGATTGCTGTTCGAGCTTACGGAAAACAAGGAAACGAGAACTTCTCCTTTCTTCCGACAACGGTATTTCTGTTCGGCACTGCTGGGTAATAAGCAAGTTATAGCATGGTTTTGCAAGAATAGGCCGGTATAAGTGATTTAATGAACACTTTTGGTAGAGCGACGTCCTTGGAGGTGCAGAATATCCCCGGAGGCTTCGCCCCATCGGACGATTCCGCACCTCCACGGACGTCGCTCTACCAAAAGTGTGCATTAAATCGCTTATACCGGCCCATTGTTGCAAAATCCATTCTATAACTACTACTTTGTCTACAATACTTTCAATGCAGGAGTGACACTCATGAACCTTCGAGTAAGCTTCATATCATGATGTGTCTGTACATGTCAGATCATACCTAACCAACAGCCTAAACCTAACCAACAGCCATATTTAAATTCTTCTCCCACCACCTTTTAACCGCCACAGACAGATGGAGCTACCATCTCTAGCAGTACAACCTGCAACCCCACAAGAAGCAAAAAGCAGTAAATTAAAAAACAACTACCGATTGTCCCAAACTGAAGCGTTCATCCGTCGGAAAGACTGATGCAGGTAGAAGAACCACTGGAAAGAAGCTGTTTTAGACCAAAACCTTGGGTTTTCACAAAACTTAAAACGTCCTTTTTTTATAAATAATAAATTAACTTTTGGTATTGTGCATAATCAGTTTGTGTTCAATTTGATGAACGGTGTAGAAGTTGTATAACAAAAACAGTTTTGGATGCCATTTTTGGCTGCCGTCTTGGAATTTCATAATACTTGAATATAGTGCTCACCGGAAATTTATTGGAAAAAAAAATGATGAATTCTTTGGTAAATACGTAAAACTTTTTTCTCTGACGAGATAACCTAGTTCTTTGAACAGTTGACCTACCTCGCCCCATCATATCTGAAGAAATGAGTTTTCAAGAATTCTCTGTAAACTAAAATCCGATAAGTACAATAAAAGTGTTGCTTTTACACTAATACGAATATAACCTTCCTTAAAGAATACGTAATTCGTAACATTATTTGGTGCAGTTTATGTTTAGTTTAATGAATGATTTTCAAGTAACAAGGAAAACAGTTTTAGGATCAGCGATTTTGATAGCTGTTTTAGACCAAAACCTTCGATTTCAAAAAAAGCCTAATAGGACCTTAAGCCTGAATATTTCCTGTGGCCTGTTTGCTTTCTTTCCGATGACTTGTTTGGAAGGTAGAAGACGAGATCCTTTTTTTTTGACACCATTATTGGCCGTCATCTTGGGTTTTCACAAACCTTAAAACGTCCTTTTTGGATAAATAATAAATTAACTCTTGGTATTGTCCATAATCAGTTTGTGTTCAATTCAGTTTTGGATGCCATTTTTGGCTGCCGTCTTGGAATTTCATAATACTTGAATAAGATCTTATTTAAAGAAAATGTATGAAGGATTATTAATATAACTGGGTTGTTTTTATTCTGATTAACGATTAGGAAGTTACAAGGCCAAAAAATTTCTGGGACGCCATTTTAGACATTATATAGAGAAGCGTCAAGTGACGTCATATTGGCTACAAGAGAGATACCTGCAAGGGGCACTAGATTGAAATGGTGGGATAAACAACGGCACTGCTTTGACTGGCCAGTGATTTGAGAGTGGATTTCGTAGGCTTAAAAAAACCGTTGTTTTCTCCAATCCCTTTTGCTACGAGGTTGTAATCGGAAAATAAAGATTCCACTTGCTTAAAACTGTAAGCAACTGCCAGCACTTCGACTAATATCGCGCGTTTTAGGCCTAAGAAATCCAGTCTAATAGCATAGGCTTCAGTAAGACGCTCTTCTTTTCCCCCACTAGTGCACCTTGCAGCTATCCCAGTGACTGGCTCCACCATAGAGTTATATACAATAATACTACGTCGTGTCACTGCCCTATAGTATTGTGATAAAACTTGAATAGGGATTTTATTGCTAAAAACGTTAATTTTAAGTTTTATCTGTAACCAGCCTGATTAACGGTTTGGAGGTCAAAGCAAAAACCTTTTTGATCCCCATTTTGGAGTGCCATCCTATATTTTCCCCAAAACGTGCGTAGGATTTTTCTTGATGTCCTTGAAAAAAACATATTTCCTTTTTCATAGCTGGTCTGTATTCAGTCTGATAAATGTCCTGTAGCCAAAAAGGACATCACCAGTTTTTAGTCGCTGTTTTGGGTCACAATTCCATCACTTGGCATAACACAGTGGAGATCATGTTTTTTTCTAAATTTCGTTGAATAAACCCACCAATTTTTAATCGAATTGGTCCTTCATCTTGCCGTCAGTGCACAACAAATACGTTCATGTCGCATGTGTTTAAGATATTTTGATTAGTCTTTTTAGTATGCATAGTAGTATAGGAAATCACAAAATATATTACTGACACCCTTAAATCAATACCCAAAATTTGAAACAAAGAAAAGAAATCTGGAATACGCAGCCTATCTACACAACTAATTAAATGTTTTTACTTAAAATTGTGGCCTGTGGTTAGAACTAACGGCAGCAACGACGACACCTCAACAACCAACAAAAAGAACAACAACAACTACAACAACAACTACAACAACAACAACAACAACAGCAACAACAACAACAACAAACAACAACAACAACAACAACCACAACAAACAACAACAATAGCAACATCAAGGACAAGGTCCTCAACAACAAGAACAGTACAGAAAAACGCGTACTGTATACATGTTTCTGGTGATGGATTTCGGAGTGTTTGTCACCGCAGAAATAAAATTACAAACATAAACGTCAAGGGTGCCGTAAAAAAGGGTTATATGATTGAAGTTTCCCTTTACTTTCAAAAATGTAAACGGATAAAAATTGATGATTTTTACTTGAAATAAGCAAATGCACAATTGAAAAAATTGCATCTGTTTAAGAGATTTTGTGCTTTACGTTTTACATATATGATTCGTAAAGCACTTAAACAGATGTAATTTTCAATTGTGCATTTGCTGATTTCCATTAAAAATCATCAATTTTTATTCGAGTACATTTTAACAAGTAAAGTGAAATTTCAATCATATAACCCTTTTATTACGGCACACTTGACGTTTTTGTTCGTAATCCGTGTACCTTTTTATGGCATCACCAAATACAATTCACAATATGCGTTTAGCTGAAACACGGTTTCTATCTGACCTATATTTGTCAGAGCCCTGACCCGAAGCCGTATGCTCTTTACCCATCAACAATCAAATTTCTGACAAAGATATAACACGAGCACGAAGATTGGAACTGGGGTTTGCTGAGTGGCATTGTTCCCTAATTACAATGGCTAAAACAATGTAAAACAGTCAAATTGATCGTTTAGGGTCCCGTAACTCCGAAATGGCTCGACCAATCGAAAAAGTGCTCTCTGTAAAGATGAAGGCCAAATAAATTTCTGGCTTAGATCATGTTTCAGATTTAAGGTGGGTGCAGGAATTTTTTCTGAAACCCATGTCACACAAGAACATGAACCACAACAACAACAAGTGAACAATTTTCTAATTTACGTTTGGCTCCCTATTTTTACTTTTGCACGGAATCGCATAAAAGTTGGTATAAATATACTTTCCATACCTGTGTACTATTTGGCCAAGTTTGGTCGAAATGCATAGAATAGGAACGCGGAAATTAATAGTTATAGTTTTGCTAGAGAGAGGACTTCAATCATATATACAGGGTGTTTCAGAATAAAACCGACAAACTTCCAGGGCGTGTTAAGGAGGTAAAGACAAGTCAAAAAGTCCTATACAACACTTATCCAAAAATGCTTGGTTACCGAGATATCGTCCTATTACACCCCAATTTTTTTATGATCGAGTATTTAAGTCATGGCTTAATTCGAGCCTACCACTGAATGACTGCCACTGAATGCCTGCAAGGTGCACGCTGTATAGTCACGTCATACACCATCTTGCCCGTTGAAGACCAAATTCATAGCTCCACAAACTCCGATGGAGCACGGTGGACTTAATATTTATTTAAAGGATAGCATAGGTTAATAATTTCTACACGCAATAAAATGTAGCTCAAAGCTGTAAAAACACCGCTGTTTTTGATAAATGTTTTCGTAGTTGCGGAGGACGAAATGTCCGGCGTGACACTGCAGTATTATATCACAGCAGCCAGAGGTAGCCTGGTGGGTGTAGAGGCTAGTCAGGTTATTGGGGACCAAGGGCACCTTTTTTGGGAGTCGTTTCGCCCCGAACACTTTCGTAACAACAGTCGAGTAGCTTGGTAAGTGGTGGCGGGGAAGAGCGAGGGGATGCACTGAGCAGGTACGCTTTGTTTATTTTTGGGGGGGGGGATGGGCGGAATGGTGGTTGTGGATGTACTCCTGCTTGTGAAATATGGTTTCGTTTTAAATTGTGCTGAAAGTTTGTATGCAGAGGTTAACGATGGTTTTAGGGATCTGGTCCCTTAGCCTTTAAATGACATGTCAACAAACGGGCTTGTTTTTTACTTGAATGACTCAAGGCGGTGGCACCGTAGCCACAGCTAGGAAAAAGTTTCACAGGAGGCCAAACGAAGCCTGAGAGTCTAGGGGTGTGCTGTTAGCTCCCGTATGGGGTCTGGGAAGCTGATGCATTTTACGGTACATCACTGCCGTATAATAAATAATAATAATAATAAAACTTTTATTTCCACATACAGAATGGAAAAAGGATCAGGAAGGGACTGTTTAGGGCCACTGACACCTGTCCAGAATAATTAAAAAGCACATGGGAAAACAAGATATACAAAACCAGCATACATTACATAAAACAAAAAGGAAGGGGGGGCATAGAACAGAGAAAAACAGTACACGAAGACGCGAAAAATTTATGATCAAGCAGGCTAAAAACACCTCAGAAACATGGCCAGATCGCCTCCCTCAGCTTTCGGCTGAAAATGTGCAAGCTTGCGGACTCCACTACACCCGACGATAAGCTGTTCCAAGGGCGGACCACACGATTTCAAAAGAAATACCTTCTACAATCCCTTTTGAAAGGCAATACAGTAAGCTTGAGATAATGGCCCCTGGTAAACTCATTTCCACGGACCACAAAGAAAAGCCCAGGATTAAGGTCGACCAAACCACACAAAATGGAGAAAGTGAGACAAAGATCAGCATGCAATCTCCACACCTCAAGAGACTCCAAACCAAGCTTAGCTAAACGTCTTGCATAAGGCATGTTATAGAATCCTGGAAGGTGATTCGTAAATGATCTTTGCACAGACTCTATATACCTGATGTCTTTAAGATGACGCGGAGACCAGACCGGGCTGGCATACTCAAGGATGGGCCGTACATAAACAACGAATGCCCTGACCAGTGTCCACACATCGCGGGAGACAAAACATCTTCTCACCATATACCCAACTCGTTTTGCCCTACTAACAAGTAGATTACAATGGTTTGAGAAATTTAGATTACATGAAAAGTTTACACCAGATCCGAGTATCCGGCTTCTAGACAGTTATTTAGCATTATGACACATTTTGAGGTTTTGGCAGGGGGGGTGCAGGCACCCCCCCCCCTACTGCCCACTGCACAAGGGCGTTTATCTCCCCTCTCCTTTTTTCTGTTTATGTTTATTTACTTTTTTTTTGCAGTAAAAAAAAATTGGAGTCTACTTTACGGTTATTGGAACTTGGCCTGGGAGGTGTGTGTGGGGAGGGGGGGGGGTTAACGAATGTTGTAAACGCTCCGAGCCGATTCCGGAAACTGAAACTCTTTTAAGACATTGATATTCCTGATCATTTAAAAAGTCGGGAATAATGAACATACTTGGGCTGCCCAGTTTCAGGAAAATAAAACAAGGTTGTCTTAGGAATAATAAAAAAGGAACTTCTACTGCATGCTTTTGCTTTCTTAATTTAAAAAAATTATAATTTACTCTAACTTAATTTTCATTACGGAAACGTTAAGAGCTGCTGGGTAGTGAGAGACTTTGAAAAAAAGCCACATCCGCTTCCCTGCAAAACGCGTCAGTATACTGGCATCTTGCAAGCTGCACCTGCCTTGGCAAGATTAGACGATATTGCAGTTTCTAAGTAATTCGATCATTACTAGGTTTTTCCACTGATTGGTGCACCTTGCTGCATCCGAGTTTGTTTTTCATGAGGCCACAGTAAGGCGGGCGCCTTTCAGCCAGTCAGAAACGGGCTACTAAGCCATGACACAGGCTACAAAACGTAAATACTTGATCATAAAATAATGGCCCCAAATAGGGTGATATCTCAGTAACCAAGCATTTTTGGATAGGCGTTGTATAGGACATTTTGACTTGATTTTACCTCCTTAGTTTGCCCTAGAAGTTTGTCGGTTTTCTTCTGAAACACCCTGTATACACGGCAGGATATTATCAAAATCGTATATTGTGTCAAGTTTCACAATATTCACAAAACGAATGAATTTAGAAAATAAGACAATGAATTAGCATTGTTTAGTTGAACACCTCTATCTGGACTTAATATACAAACTAAATATTGTGTAATAGGTCAGTATTTTTGTATAGGTTTGCTCAATATAAAACTAACTACACCGAACAATAAAAACATGGTTGAAACAAAAGCGTGGTGGCAAAGCTTACATCCCAACTCCGAACCAATTACAGATGTAATTAAGTAGCCACTCTTCAAGTCACTGAAAGGTTCCAAACTGCGATCCCGATATCATGCTATCTGATACCAATACCATCATACTTTACCAGCTCAAGATAGTAAAAGCAGCAAATAAAGACAAATTCCCCAATCTTTACATCGAAAAGTACTACAACGTATGCCCTATTGATTACCTCTTAGTCATACTGCTACTCACTACCAGCAAGAACTGCACTGTAATATGACAGGACCAGAAAGATTTTTTTAATCCATTAATTTATTTCATTATTATGATGAATTAAAGTGATATAGTAAAGAAATTAATTAAAATTCATTTTCACAGCAATATTTGTTATTTCTGCCACTTAACACCAGAAAGACAAAATTTTAATTTAGGTTAGAAATTGTAAAGAACTTACCATAATCGTATAGTGACACATGTCCACTGTAAAAAGATGGATATTCTTTATCCTGAAAAGTAAATTGCTTACAATAATTTTAACGCACAATACAAATTGGAGGAGAGGCAACATCCCGACTGTATTGTACAAATAAGTTATTTACTGCTTAACGTTTTGATGCTGAAGTACTGGAGAATTTATTTTAATGGAGCCTACTTTGTTGCTTTTAATGTTAATTTTAATTTTAAACTCTACTTCTAACTGGGATTACAGGGTGTTGCTTCTGACAAATTATTTGAAACTGTTGTAGTAACGTGTAATTTGCTTGCTCCTAGCTGCTTGTGTTTTCTTGGCATTTTGTGAGTTGATTAAATTGAGTAAAGAAAATATTTTTGAAGTTGTTTAACTATAATAGCTCCATACTAAAAGAAATAAAAATTTGTCTGCACATCACAAACAACACTTTTAACAGAACACAACGAACTTATACATTAGTCTGGCAGCTGCTACGAAAAATAGTTGTTGCTGAGTTTAGAATAGCAATGTTTATACGAAAAGTTGTTTCTCTCAGTGGCATATACAACATAATTATTAACAGGTTTTTAATCACGCCAAGTTATGTCCATGTTGTTTTCAACCAGAAGATCATAGCCAAGACATCCATGGCCGGACTGACTACGGTGCAGCCCACTTTGAAATAAAAAGGAACAGGTAATTTTTGTATTCTTTCAGGCCACAGATCACGTACACAGTCAGCAGAAAACAGGTCAAGTCAAACCACCAGATATTACATGTAGTTTTTACATAAATACATGTCTGACCCTGACATTTCTAAGCATTCAAAACCATAGTGTTCTATGTTAGGAAAGGGAATTATCTGCAAATAGTTATGTTCACACTTCAGTCTGGACACCGAATTGAGTAATGCCACTGTAGTAAAAAGCGAAAAAATTTTTCAAATTTCAAATTTGACTAAAATTCACCACTTTTATTCATCGAGGTTATAGTTACACAACCATGTAAAACCAAATACAGTTCATCACAGTGACGCTGCACGTATTCAAGCATTTTTTAAAGCTCATATTGATAAGATTTATTAAGCATGACCAACTGCTAGTATTTCCCATACTTAATTGATATTACCAACTTTCGAGCATGCTATTTAATAACATTTTTATAGAAACCTAATGCAAACAAGCTTAATAAAGAGCATTAACAGTAGTTTTATGGAAAATAACGTGAATACTTTTGTTTTCTTTCTGCAAAACGACCACCATGCTTGACTTAAACTAAAAAGACCCAGGCTTACATTGAATAGAGCGCAAAGTACCTTTTGCCTCAGTGATTATAAGATATTATAAGCTATTCTGTATGGTCGCTGACAAACCAACCACAGATCTGTACAGTATATCTCGATTAGAGGACGCTGTTTGTTTTATGCCCTTATTAGGGAAATTACGTAACCTTCGTGAATCATCGCATTTTTACAGAAACACGAAGACGCTTCTCGGTTTGGCTACGTTCAGTTTGGTGTATCAGCAACATAAAACTGAGGTTAGGCCTAATAGCAAATACCAATGCCGAAGCGAACAAAATTACAGCTTGGTTGACGAAATGCCATGGGGGTAGTATCGTCATCCCAAATAAGAGTTAACCATCGTAAACCAAACATAAAACATAAATATTATAAATAAAACATAAACATTATACATAAAATTAAACACCGTAAATCAAAATTATTTTGTAAATCGAAATTGGAATCGAAATCGAAACTGTAAAACGAAATGCCTTCAGAAAGTCATTTTTTGAAAAAAAAAATCTCAAACCGAATCCCACTCGTGATTCTATGAAATTTATAATTTGTGAGTTTTAGCACTCAACTCCTTTAAAGAAGTTTCCCTCGACCTTCGGTCTCGGGGAATTAAATAAGGTAAGGAGTTTTGTGCTAAAACACAAATTATCGATTTCAGAAAAGCACTCTGGTATTATAACCGATAGTGCTCATAACGTTATCACAAAATACGCAAACATCAAAAATTGTTAAAAACTCCGTAAGGCACATTGAAACTAGAGCTGTTTGATAGACTGAAAGGCCTAAATTTGTACCAGTGTAATGCTCTGAATTCGAGGCAATTGGTGATGCTGAAAAAGCATTTCATCTCGACACAGTGAAAGAATAAAATCAAGGACCACACTAGCGGTCCTTATGCATGAAATTCCAAATTAAAAAACTTTGAACTCTTATATTTTTCCCCAGAACTTACAGAGAGCAACGAAATTCGGTATTTGTGGTCGTGCCATAACTATTTCACTGCATTACACATTTTAAGAATAACAATCGAACCGTTCTGCATCCACTGTATGCCCATTTGTTGTTTTTTGTTCTTGTTTTTGTTCTTGTTTTTCTTGTTATTGTTGGGACTCTTTGCCCTCACCTAGTGATCGAACCACTGAACGGATTTTCAAGTTCTTTTGCTTAAAACGTAGGTAAGGACAAAATCTAGGGCCTTTCGCATGCTATTTTAATGCAACTGCAATATTCTTGTGAAGAAAGCCAAATGGGGTAGCCAACCTCTGCTCTCACCTAGAAAGAACCGATTTTTTATTTTTATAGCTTAAAATGTAGGTATTAACAACGCCCAGGGGGCTTTTGAATGCAATTTTAACGCGACTGCAGTATTCTCGTTGGCAGAGCATTTATTATTGAAGCGCACTTGGCAGAAATCATTAAATGGAGCAACACATTTTTGCAAATCGAGATAAAACCATGACATTTGGCACACAAGTCTTTCTTGTCTTTCTTCAGTAAAAATTGAACCAGCTATGGTAGCCCATGAAATACCCCCAAGAGCCTCCAGCAGCCTCCACCCTCGCCTCCCCCTCAGTACCCCACCTGCGCCCTCTCCCTGAAGCTTGGACACCAAATTCTTACAGATCAAGCTAAAAACATGAAATATTGTACCCGAGTCAATCTTAACAGCATACATCGAATCAGCCATGGAACCCCCATGATATACCCCAAGGGCTCCCAGCGCCCCCTATGCTCATTCCCTGAAGCTTGATCAACAAATTCTTGAAAATCGAGCTATAAGCTCGAAATTTGGTAAACAAAGGATTCTTAGTAGTACAAATCGAACAAGCCATGGCTTCCCAAGAAATACCCCAAATGGGCCCCCAGCGCCCCTCTGTGCCCCTTCGTTGAGGTTTGACCAACAAATTCTTGCAGATCGAGGTAAAAGCATTAAATTTAGTAAACAAGTCATTCTTGACATTACGAATCAATCCAACCATGGAACCCCCACAATATACCCCAAAGGCCCCCCAGCACTCTCCTGCACCACCTCTATGATGCTTGTTATTGCAGATCGAGCTAAATGCTTCAATTGTGGCAAATAAGGCAGTAAAATAAATACGGATGCAAACCTATTTACGTTGCCTTTTGGACTTATTTGTCATACAGCCTGAGCAGGGAATCACACCTTTGACCTTTAAAACCAAAGGCCGAGGTCCTACAACTGAGCCATACTGACTCGGCCAAAATTAAACGTCCATAGGCAGCAATTAACACGTGTGTACATATAAACATACACTATCCATTCGCCACTGGAGGCATGCTTATTTGGCACGTCACACTCCAAGTGAAAGGAATGAAACACTTAAAACGTGATATGAGGATTAAGGACGAAAAAACCGAAGGCTCAACAAGAGTTAAATAAACACAGATGCAGACCTATTTACATTGCCTTTTGGAGTTATATGTCAGACATCCTAAGCGGGGAAACAAACCCACGACCTTTGAAACCTAAGTCCGAGGTCCTACCGACGGGCCATGCTGACACGCATCGGTATTTATTTAACTCTTGTTGAGCCGTCGACTTTTCCGTCCTTAATCCTTATTTCATGTTTTAAGTGTTCCATTCGTTTAACTTGGAGTGTGGCGCTGTAAATAAGCGTCCTTCCAGTGGCGATTGGATGGTGTAAGTTTATATGTTTGTATGTTTATATGCACGTGTGAAATGCTGCCTATGGACGTTTTCTGTTGGCCGTGTCAGTATGGCTCAGTGGTAGGACCTTGAACTTTGGTTTCGATTCCCCGTGGGGTCGGTTTCCCCGCTTTGGCTGACATATAAGTACAAAGGCAACGTAATTAGGTTTGCATCTGTATTTATTTAACTCTTGTTGAGCCTTTCACTATTCCGTCCTTAATTATTAGCAGTACACATCGTACCAGCCGTGGAACCCCATGAAATATCCCCAAGAATCCCCCCAGTTTCTACCCCCATCCCTGCACCTCTTGTGTCCCCTTCTTTGAGGTTTGACCAACAAATTATTGAATATTGAACTAAAAGCATAAAACTTGGCACACAAGTAATTCTTAGCATTACAAATCAACCCAACCATGGCATTCCCACGAAATATCCTGAAGGGTCCCCCAGCAATCCACTGTGCTCCCTCTTTGATGCTTGACAACAAATTATTGCAGATCAGGGTAAACGCTTGAATTGTGGCACACAAGTCTTTTTTGGCAGTACGCATCGAACCAGCCATGGAACCCCCATGAAATATCCGCAAGGTTCCCCCAAGGAGCTAAACCCTCTTCCCTGCTGCTTCAGCTACAAATTGCAGATCGAGCTAAAAACGTGACATTTGTCACACAAGTTATTCATAGTAGTTCAAATTGAACTAGCTATGGAACCCCCTCGAGATAATCTACAAGGCACCACAACGGTTCCCTCTGTGCCACCTCCTTGAGGACTGACCAACACTTTCTTACTAACAGTGCTAAAAAATGAAAATTCGTACACCAGTTATTGTTAGCAGTAGAAATCAAACAAGCTATGGAAATCCCGCGAAATCATCAAAGGTCCCTCTTAATCCCGCTCCATAAGGTTGATACCCCCAAAATTCTTGTTGAACATACTGAAAGCACGCATTGTGGTACACCAGTCATCCCTAGCAGTAGAAAATGAACCAGCCATGGATCCCCATGAAATACCACAAATGCCTCCCTCAGCATCCTCCAAACCCCTCCTGTGCATCCCCACGAAGCAACAATGACCAACAAATTCTTGCAGAACGTACTAAAAACTTGCAGTAGAAAT
>JAHWFP010180681.1:0-16134 GCA_023313725.1 Lithobius niger | reverse complement strand
AAAGCTTTGTGTGTTTAGAAAAAAATTTTTTTGATCCGATAAGCCACCGTACGTAGCGAACACGCAGCTTAAAAATGGCTGGGAAACAACAATAAGGAGTGCGAATTTCGTAAAGGTGCGTCGTGTTAGCTGACATTTGCATATTTGAACTTAAAAAGCACTTGTAGAATGGCGCACAACCCTTTAAAACTTGAACTTTTAAGCTCATCTCAGCGTCATTATCAAGCGTGCCAAGTAGAAACCAAAACACAAACACACGCAAGCCATGAGTCAAGTTACAAGTAAAATGTCCATCAGAACAAGGCAAAACTTGCTAGAACATGTAAAAAACGGACAGTACCGTAAAAACATTTAAAACTTTAAAACTCGTGGATATTTCGATTAGTGCTTGTGGCTAGCACCAGTGTGAGCTGAATCCAGTATTTGTATGGGTTTGCTGAGGCTCCCCTGGTGTCGGAATTTGTCAAATTAAATTTTTTTTAATAATTCGAGGTAATAAATAGGGTTTAAGCTGGCAATTGTTTTATATTAGCAATTTGGCTTATTGCTTGCCTGCAGATTTAGTAGCCAAATCCAACTTTTGCAAGCCAAACCAATATACTCTAACAATCAAAGATGCAATGCTTGGGCCCTGCCAGCCCGGGGGGGGGGGGGGCGAAAGTTGACCCACCCACCCAGAACAATAATTTAGCTTATAAGTTTTATGTTTTCAAATTACTGTAGGACCTTTGCTTACAAAAGTTTGTCTTTAAGCATCGATTTTATACAGTGGAGCGTCCAGGAATTTTGTTTAAAAGGGGCAAAAAAAAAATGGGTCCAAAAGCTAACGCATTTTTCAAAATTTCGGTGATTTTCCAAGCTTTTAAGGAGGTTAATTTGAGAAGTTTTCATATTGGCAGCAAATTCCGTACTTTGTTCAGCTTTGACCCCGAGAAATTCCATGGTGGTGGCCCAAAACTTAAGATTTTCGAATTCAAAGTGCTGTTGTGAGCCCTCTAATGCCCCGAAATGGGCATGCTTAGGCTTTCCTAAAATGTGGAGATCTATTCTTTCCATCAAACCTAACCGAAATTGTTTAGGTTTGATAGGGACCGTCCTACGCTCATTTAAAGATGAACAACTAATGGCGTGGCAGTGAAAGTGCATGTTGATTTTAGAATTCAAAGTGCAATTGTGAGCCCTTCAATACCCCGAAATGGACATGCTTAGGCTTTTCTGAAAATTGGGGAGCTGTTCTTTCCATCAATCCTAACCGAAATTGTTTCACTTAGATAGGGACTGCACTACGTCCATTTTACGATGTAGCTGAGTAGTGGCTAGTGCTATTGCAATGCCCATATTTGTATTTCTATCTAAGTTAAACAATTTATATTAGGATTGACGAAAAGAATAGATCTTCACCTTTCAGAAAAGTCTAAGCATACCCATTTCAGGGTATTAGAGGGCTCACAATAGCACTTTGAATTCGAAAATCTAAGTCAGGCCGCCATCTTGGAATTTTGACTAAATGCTCAAGAATGCCAAGGTGGCATCATCCAGATTTGGATACTGCAGTCCATTTACAGATAGAATCGATTGAAAACTGTCGTATATATCTCCAAACAAGCTTTTTTCAAATGGACTGAACTATAAAACTAATGATCTGTTCATTAATAATAAGATAGAAAAATCTTAGATATCCGCAACTACGTCGTTATTGCAAAAGTTATTTTATAAGCAAATTTAAAAATTACGATAAAGATAAAGAAAAAAAAAATCAGCGAAAAAAAAACAATAAGATTTAATATATCAAATTGGAATAATGCATATGTTTAAGAAATATGTCCTACTACACTCCAAAAATCTTCCAACAAACTAGATGACTCATTTTTAAATCTACAAAGCAAATGACAATTGAAACAAGAATGAAACAAGATTAAATCAAGTTAAACTTAAGTTATGATGAAGAGGTGATGAGGACATCATGAATAAGACAGTCATTAAAAGATTAAGATAAGATGGAAAACTATATTGTTATTAAAAAATCATCAAATGTATTATTCCATTATAAGCGCATATTTGTGTAAATAATAATTTTTGTATGTATAACAGGTGTATTTGGTGTAAATAATTTGTGTACGTATAACATGTTAATTTATATTGTAGCTTAAACAAGTTTTTTTTATTTAAACTTCGAGCCTTTGTATACAATAAATTATTCTTATTATTCTTATTTTAAGAATGTGTCCCGTTTTATTTGTGTGATCCTTACCCACATGCGAGTATGTGCTTTTGTGGTATGTGGTTTGTCTTTTGCAAAGTTTTCTTTGTAAAGTCTACTGAAAACTCAACTCAGTTTTTTCATTCTCTTTTCTAGTTTTCAGAATGGAAGACTTTTTTATCATTATTTTCACGGTTATATTTGGATTGTCTTTGACCCTACTCATTTGCCTCCGTGAGAAACATTCACGAACACCTTCATATGCTATAAAATGCAACAGTAAGCATTATTTTATCGTTACAGATAATATTAAGCTATCTTGTGTTCGTATAAAATATTTTTGTACAGCAGCTTTTTCTTTTTTACTTAAAACAGCTGTCAAGGATATGAAAGATAAAAAGCCAGAAAGTGCACGAACATAAATAAAAGTGATATGTTTCGAGGATGTATTTACCTCGTCATCAGGCACATAAAATTGTAAACTCATGACAGCCTAATCATTTCTTAAAAACATATACACAAGTTAAAAAAAAGACTTCTCTTCTGCACTTGCAGGAGAGAGGTCGTTTACTTCCCTATTGCTTGCGTGTTTTGGCCAGGAATAGCTTACGTCCCTTTTTAACTTATATATATGTTTTTAATAAATGCTTAGTCTGTCATGAGTTGTGTAGTTTTATGAGTGTGACTAAGCTGTCGTTAATTTTATGTGCCTGATGACGAGGTGAATACGTCCTCGAAACGTAGTGCTTTTATTTATGTTCGTGCACTTTCTGGATTTTAATCTTACATATGTACTTATAGTGCTGGTCTACCTCTGCCCAAAGAAAACAGGGGACTTCAGACTCATTTTCAACCTCCAACCGCTAAACCAGTACATTCGCAACAAACATTTTCAAATGGAGACGTTGGACTCCATTTTCCATTAGCTCTCAATGTCTGACTTTGACGATTTCTATCGATCTTGTTTCTCTGCCACCCATTCGACCTCAATGCCGCACATCGGATCTTTACGACCGTCCTCAAACCCGTCCTTGCGACCCTTCACCAACATCAGATCAGTGCAAGCGCCTACTTCGACGACTGGCTCCTGCCCCATCAGGACAAGGATGTGCTACCTCGCAACCGGGATTTCACCATCAACGTCCTCCAGTGTCTCGGCTCTGGCATCAACTTTCTGAAGTCCCGACAGATTCCTTTCTAACGATTTATCTTTCTTGGAGTCTTTTTTGATCTCAACAAGGCAACCGTGATGCCTTCTTCGGCATAATCTCCAACCTGATAACATGGGTTTGGCATTTCCTTTGTCGCCCGTTGTATACTCACGCGAACCTCAATTCTCTCATAGGGATGCTTGACTCTGTAGCCAATCTGGTCCCATATGGCAGATGGATGATACGACAGCTACAGCATATCTGCATCAATGAGTGGACCAATCACGATCTCCCTTTGTTCGACGCCTTACCCCAAAAGATTCCTCAGACCTCTCCTTTTTGCTACTCTGTTTTGGTGGATGGATTTCCCCACTCTGACACAAACTGTGCCCTTACACGAACAAACTTTGGACCTGCACCTCTTAACGGAAGAATCCCTACAGGGTTGGGGAGCCCACCTCTTAGTCTCCGGTTGCAGGCGACCGTAGGATGAAGATCACATCAATGTCGTTGAGCTCCGTGATTCTTCTCTCTACGGCCTCCAGTACTATCACCATCTAGTAGCCGGGAAAATAGTTCAAGTCCACACCGACAATACAACTGCTGTGGCCTATTTGAAAAAATGGGGATGGACCCATTCCCGCACAATCCACAAGGTTATATCGGACATCTTTCACCTATGCATATCTCTAAAGACGACAGTTCTAGGCAGTCGATATGTCATCCCATTTTCTCTATCTCGCTAATGCCTACCAACGGGCGAATGGGCACTCAAGACGTGCATTTGCGAATCTCTGTTCAACATCTGGGACCGTCCATTAGTTGAACTCTTCATCATGAGACACAATCCCAAACTTTGCCATTTCGTCAGGCCGGTCCCAGACGACTGGGCCTTGGCAGTAGAGACCGTCACCCTATCCTGAGACCACCTCTTCAGATACCTCTTCCCACCATTTAAACTTCTTTCTTTCGTCATTCACAAGATTGCTCAGTACCCTGGCATGTTCATCTTCATAGCACCAAATTGGGCGGCGGCCGCATGGTTCACCCAATTACTGATCTCCTAATCGACCTAACACACTGCCTTCCTGATATCACGGACTTAGTGCTCTCCCTGCATCGGTGAACCAGATTCCACCAGCAACCGAATTCACTGAAACTACACGGGTGGCTGCTATCATCCAACTCCACAAAGGCAACAGGCATTTCTGCTGAACAGGCCTCTCGCATCTCCTCCAAAACTGTACGTTCATCAACCAACAAAATTCTATGACAGTTACTGGTTTCGTTGGTGGCTCCCGCGGTAAGTTAGTCCAATCAATCTCTCTACCGGGCTTTCTAACCTTCTCTACGACCTCTTTAAAGAGGGTCTCAAGGGTTCAATAATCTTTGTTTACCGGTCGGCCCTGAACTCCATGTTAAAAGTTGTTGGGAGCTTACACCTTTTAGACGACCTTCGAATTTCTGTGCTCGTCGAATCTTTTGACATTGAATGACCAGTGACACGGCATCTGTTCCTTGATTAGGACGCTTGGGACCTCTCATCGTCTTAGCATCGCTTCTTACAGCACCATACGAATCACTCTCATCATGGTATCTTAGCCACCTTACTCACAGGACCGTCTTCTCAATTGCCCTTACTGCCTGCCTACGTTGCAGCAAGTTCCAGGCCTTATCCGCTACACCAGCCGATTTTTTTCTTTTTGGAGGGCCTGAAAGGGGTTACTTTGATTCCGTGGGCATCTTTCCGCCCCAAAACACAGAAGCCCTGTGAAGAAGCCCTCTGAACGGTAACATCTTTTCATCATCCCTGATCTTACCACCCTTTTGGGGGATGAACCTGAACGAGCACTTTGTCTAGTACGAGCCCCTCACTTTTATGTAAAGCAGATGAAGCCTCTTCGTAAGAGTCGCTATCAACTGTTCATACCCTTCATACATGGAACTGGCGAAACAACCACACGGATAGTCTCCACATGGATCAAGACAATCATACTCGACACCTACAATGCCCTTGACATCGACTGCAATGACCACAACATCCGGTTAACCGTCCATGAACTCCAGAGCCATCTCAGCATCCTGGGCCTTTCACAGTAACATTCCCATCATAGACATCTTAGCAGCAGCATCCAGCATCCTACTGTGTTTACGTCCCATTATATCTGGAACATGTACGCCCATCCCGAAGGACTTTACCACTTCGGATCTTTCATGATCACCAGATGGATTCTTTAGCCCCTTAAGCAATTCGACTGCCTCATCCTTGGCTCAATCTTCGTCATCGCGGTCGATTGTAAAGTAATAATCTTTGGAGAGCCAGCTTGCAAGCTTAGGTTGCCCGTCACCGCCGTCACCCGCTGCCGTCTGTTGGAATGCTAGAATTCCAGGTGATGGATATTTTCGTCGGTATATAGAAACAATAAATTACCAGGGCCACCTGGTTGATTTTGGCTTCTATTGCCTAACCGAAAATATACATTAGCTTCTCCCATCCTACCTACCCTCTTTGTTACCACCTGGGCACTATTTGGGAATAAACCATGAAACTACGGTCGACTACAGCGATTTTATGGACGGAGGGATGTGCAGAACTGATACGTATTGGGTCGTGAGGCTAGCAAGGATCCAAGAACTTTAATCTCTAGATGAAACAGCAAAGTAGAAGGAGAATGCTAGAATTCCAGGTAATGTTATATTTTCGTTTAGGCAATAGACACCAAAATCTGCCGGGTGGCTCTGGTATTTTGATGTTTAAAAAAATTAAACAAAACCCCCCAAAATTACTTTTGATTATGTGGCGTGGCTTGAAAAGTTTCTTTCCACCTTTTAACTGTTGGAAATTTTTGGTTCAAGTTGAGCCACCTCTCCCTGTTGTTAAGAATGGTTAAGTTTTCCAGTTGTTTCCTTATACCCACGTATGATTCGGCAAAGATGATAGATGTTGCTCACCAGTTTGGCATGTGGTTTGTGTCAATATTATGCTTTCCAATTGCGTTGTCGAGTTTCTTTTTTCAATCCTCAAGGACAATATCCTTTGTACTTACACAATCAAGAATGGTGATACACTTAAAGAAAAACTTAAAATGCTTACTCCTACTCCACCGGGAGAAACACAAAATCCATGCATGGCATCGTTTGATGTTTCCGCACTATTTCGGGCCACAATTGAACAAACTTTCATCCTTGATATACTTTGGAATCACATACTTATATGTTCACTTACCTTCAACATAAGCAATTTGCTAACCAGATTCTTCAGATCCTTAACATTTCATTAATTCCTCCAATTCACTGTGATATTCGAAACCAAAAAAGCTCTACCGTTTCTCGACATAGCTAGTCGTCGTACCAGTGACTCATTCACGTCTCAACACTATCGGAAGCCTACCCAGACCACAAGAACAGTTCACTTTAAATCAACCTCCCCCCCCCCTTGAAACCCTCTGTAGGATTTTGCAAGGCAAAAACAAGCGGAGCTTTTTCAACTTATCAACCAATGAAGACCTGCAGTATCAAGAACTGCGAATTTATGATAAATACATTGCAAAGTGCTTCGGGAAGATAGAAAAAACGTCAACTCCATCCTGTATCACCGCAAAACAAACTTCAACCAGAATATCAGGAATGGTCAAAAAGTCCGTACGTAACACTTTTATTTCCAGCCTTTAGTGCAACACTAGGAAGACAAGGTATCAGAATGGTTCAAGCCCCCTTCCCTAAAATCACAAATTTGACCAGAGTACCGCACAGATGCTGGCACCAGCACCTAACACTCTGCTTCCGGAACACCTCCAAATTATCAGCAACTCTGTGAGTATGGTTAAGGCCAAGTGCACACATGCGTTTTTTCACGCACGTTGACGCTGCGTTGACGTTAGCAATCAATGCACACATGACCGTGAAGTAACGCCAGTACGCATTCGGCCACAACCCATTTTGCTAACCCCATGTGCAAAAAAATATATTTTGAAACTAATGAGATGTTATTGCTTTTTTCGCCTACCTCATGTACAAAAAATATATTTTAAAACTAATGCAACGAATTTTGGTACATTGATGTACTAATTTAAGACATACCAGGGAAAAATGTTATACATCTTTTGCAGATTAACTAAAAAATTCTCATAAGTTCTTTAATTACTTCCAAATGAGTCTTCAATCATTTCAGCAGCAACATTTCATATTACAGGATAGTTCTTTACTCCCGCAATAAACAATTCCATGTCTATTTTTTCGAAATTGGACGCCATTTTCGGTAACGCTTTTGCGATAAACGACAGATGTGTGCACCGCTCAAGTCACACAAGTTACTGAAAGACGTAGGTACGTTTGTGATAACGAGGCGTTGACGGGGGGTGCGGTGCAACACAAACGCACAAGCGACGTGCGATAACGCAACGTCAACGCAGGTATGTGTGCACTACCTAAGAGATGTCACGTAACCACACCGCAAATGCGGTTAAGCACCGTCAACGCGTCGTAAAAAAACGCATGTGTGCACCGGTCCTAAATGTGCGTTGGGGGTAATGAACAAATCTTGTGGGGACCCTGTTCATCGGGGAAACTGGGTGCCCAACGGGACGTAGAGTTTGTGAGGACGAGGCCGCAGTGCGGGCGGCAAACTTCTCAAAAAATAAACTCGACACCGCAATTGGAAACCATAATATTGATACAAACCACATGGCAAACTGTTAGCAACATCTATCATCTTTGCCGAATCGCACGTGGGTATAAGGAAACTGCTGGAAGGTTTAACCATTCTTAACAATGGGGGGATTTGGCCCAACTTACACCAAAAGTTTCCGACTCTTGAAAGCCAGAAAGAAGTTTTGCAAGCCATGCCACATAATCAAGTCTAATACATAGACATATATCGTTGTAAATAATTTTAAGGAAAATTGTGTAATTTTCGTTGGTGGCTTATTTCCAATTTTCCTTAATCAAGTGTAATTGAGGGTTTTTGTTTAACTAAAAAAAATTTATAGAAGTTTTTAACCTCTATTTGCGTTACCCAATCCTAACGACCTCCGGTAAAATGGCGGCTGATGTTAAACCCTCTCTCGTTTTACTCTGGCAAGAAACCAACATTTTAGACAATTTTAAGCTTTGAAGACCTTTTTGATTTTTTTACGACGACTCACATTGTTTGTAAATATGTCTTTTGTGTGGGCAGAAATGTTGCGTTTTTAAATTATTGTGCCGAGGATGCAAATTTATGAAGTCGACCCATAATCACCACTCATTATTTAGGCCAGCTTCCCCCATTAATAGGGTAAATGGTGCATCCACAACATGCAACACAGTTGAGCCGCAAAGAATTCTGTTATGTAAATCATCAGTTTACTGGCTTAGAAAGAGAAAACTATGACTATTTGCTCTAGTTCTACGTTTCAGTTATACGTAGTAAATTACAAATGCCACTTTTCTTTTGTTTGACGAGATTTATTTATTTCAGGAAGCCCTATAAGCGAGGAATTTTTAATGAAAGTAGCTAAGAAGCTAGGCAGAGAATGGAAAATCATTGGTCGATCACTAGGAATCGAAAATAATAAAATTGAGCAGTTGGATTTCGATCACCGAGGCCATGTAACTGAAGCCATTTGTCAAATGTTGATCACATGGAAGAATAAAAACGGTAAAACTGCAACTCTAACTGTTCTAAGAAAAGCCCTACAAGAAAATGGAAGAACTGATTTGGCAGAATGGATGTGAGTAACTTATTGATAGCAGAACTGTGTATGTGTCTTACGTGTGTTTACGTATCGAAGTAACAATAACATTAAATATCTAACAGCTTTTATGATGTACTGACTAGGGGGGCACGATAATCGATAATATCGCGAATCACGATAAAAAAAAATTTGTCGATTATCCTATCGCGCTGTTTCTGATTTATCGATTGTCGTGCAAACCCCGATGCTTTAATTGTCATATCTCGGAAACCGTATTAGCTAAACAAGCGGTTTGCGGCGTTGCGTTCAAAATTACAAGGGCTCTCTAACCATGTGTGCAATACTGTTAGCAACTTTAGCTGATGGAATTAGTGCAATGCAATCAATATTTACGCATTAAATAGTAGCACAACTGTTAAATTGTTACTACATTGTGACGAAGCAAGCAATGGAAAATGGCAAGTGCATTTTCATGTCTATTGGCCAAATGGTGAGTGCCACATAATTCACATTCGTGAAGGTTGCACTGTTGGCTTCAGTCAGGTTTTTTTTTATTAACAAAATTAGAGTGGTTATTCCAGCATCAAAATGCTTTATCGAGATATTATCGATTATCGCGATAAAAACTTGTTGTGTCGTGCCATCCCTAGTACTGACATTATGTCATTGCACAATGTGGGTATGCATCGTGTAATGCTTACCCACATTGTATTCAAACACAATGTTGGTTGTGTACACCCAGTAAACACAAACAAACACTTTGCATTCACATGGCAGTAATTGAGCCATGGGCCATACTCCACTACACTGAATCATGCCGGACTGCACGTTACCTGTATGGTTAGATGTAGTGATTTCTGAATGATATTGTGAATTATCACCCAATTTCACAATGGAACACGACGGAGTTGAAACAATGGTTTAGTTCTGAGATGTAAAAAGAGGAGTGATATCGGATATAACACGTCTGCTCTTGGATATCATGCCTGGTAATCACGCCTGCACCAAATATCATGCCTGCTTATTTATTAAAGAACATCACGCTTGCTCCAGATGTAAAAAATGGTGTTAGAGCCTCGATTAAAATTAGGAACAGCACCGTGAAGAGCTTGTTTTGCTTAAGCAAAAAAAAAAAATACTTCGTATTATTTATTTACTTTTTGTTGCAGTACGAAAACTTGACACTGAACTGTAAAGGTTATTTACGATTTAAAATTACAAACAGTGTTACAGCCTTGAATAAATTTTAGAACAGATCCTGTGTTTCTCGTTAGTCTGATCAGTGCTAACGTTTTTTGGTGGATAGCTCTCATCCAACCCGACTCCCGTTGTCCGCATCTACGCCCTCCCTTTTCCCCCACCACTCCGCAGAAATCGTGACAAAGCCTAATGCTAGCCATTCTGACACTACCGTCTGTCATGGTTTTCATTATTTTTAATTTATTTATTAAACGTGCTGCTTTCCATATTGAATTAAACCTAAGCCTAAATTATTACACATTGAGTATATGTTTTATGCGCGCTAATCCAGCACATTTGGCTCTCCGTCCTATAATTACACGTTTGTCTTACCGCATCACTGTTCAAGATGCCGAAAACGTCATCACCACACAACGATGAATAGGCCTAACTCAGTTAGCCAACAAAGGTTCTCTCCTTTTATTTCTGGATCGTTACTGGATTCCGAATTGCCCCATAACTGTTTATACCGCAGAAACTCAACGCCGAATAGCCACTTCAAACAACTTCTACAAAATTTTCTAAGAAAAGTTGTCTAAAGGGGCTGTTCGTCATTGAGTTTCCGCGGTATGAACGGTAATGGGACACTTTGGAATCGAGATGCAATCAATAAACGTGAGCACAGGGCCCTTCCACAAAAAGGAATAACAATGCTGATAATGACCTTTCTGGGCAAAAGAACGTTAGCACGATTCATGATTTGTCGTGTGCGTGCCGTACCATTGTTGTCGGACTGAGATCGTGAAATTGGGTGAAAAATTATAGGTTATCAGCCACTTTCCTCGGAGAGATACAACAAGGGCTCGGCCCTGCAGGCCTCAACGTTGTTATATCTCACTCATCGGAAAGTGAGCATTTTGAGGGCGTACGCCTTCGAGCCAGGTCCCCGGAATAAAAATCAAATCAAATCAAATCGGAAAGTGGCTGATAACCTAAACACATCAGCCATCAAAAGTAGTAATGAATGCATCCTGATAAGTACTTTGACTCCAGGAATGTCAGATAGATCGTAAGGCATACATGAAGTTCAAAAAATTGTAACAGATGCCACGTTTGGTACAACAGATTGTAATCATTATAAAGCATGGCCGGGTTTTAAAACTGACAAATTAGTTTTTCACCAGATTGCTGACATAACACCTTTTCTGCAGTGCCCACTCATCCAAAAATTTATTTCCACTTATTTTTGTGCACTTTACATGACTTGTGTTCGCGTATTTAATTCAATCAGTGACTTTTAATACATTTTTAATTTCAGTAGGTAGCTTGAACCTTTGGTATGGCCGTAACATCACCATTATCTTTACCTGTTGCGGTTATTACAGCTATGTTTTTGCTTTATATTTTAGTTCCTCTCAACCCACCTGTACAACAGGCGGTAGAAACATCAGTGATGAAGGTAAGGTAAAGCACTTCTGAATAGACCTAATCATACTAGATATCATTTAGTTTCGTATTTCACTTCAGAAAGTTTTTCTGTATTAATAGCGTTTCGTGCAGCAATATTTCAATCAGGTCATCAAAGATCGTGATAACAGGCCTTATGTAAGCCTCAACTTCCTTGAACTTCCATGGTAAACATAAAATTTTGAAATCCTATAGTTTCACCCAGGATTGACATAGACCAACGAAATTCGGTATATGGGGTTGTGTCGTAACTATTTCACTGCATTACAAATTTTAATGACAACAATCGGACGGTTCTGCGTTCACAGTATGGCCATTTCTAATTGTTGTTTGTACTCTTTGTCCTCAGCTGGTAAGCGAACGCCTTAACCGATTTTTAAGTTCTATACCTTAAAACATAGGTATGGACAAGGCCTAGGGCCTTTTGCATGCTATTTTAATGTAACTACACTATTCTTGAGACGGAAAGCCAAATGGGCTCAAAAATTTACTCTTAACTAGAGATCGAACCAAAGAACCGATTTTCAATTTTTATAGCTTACCCAGGGCTTTTTGAACATGATTTTAATGTGACTGCAGTTTTCTCGTCGGCAGAGCATTTTTTGTTGTAAAGCACTGGGCAGAAATCATTAGGTGAAGTAAAAATTATTTTCAAATCAAGCTAAAAACACGAAGTTTGGCAAACAAGTCTTTCTTAGCAGTACAATTCGAACCTGTCATGGGGGCCCCCCCCCCCCCATGACTTGATTTTGTCCACTCCAGATTGCAATTATAGTTCTCAGTTGTATGCCATACACGGCAGGAAATCTTGCCGTTAGTTTACAAATAATCTGCCTTTCGTGGAAGAGTTATTAGCCGTACAAGAAAATAAATCGGAAATGACTACAGTTTAAAATGAATTGTAAAATTAATTGTAAAAAAAGGAGTTGAGAACAACTGTAAATTATTATGTGATCTGCATTAAGAGTTCTGGAACTAATATTTTGGGCAAGCTTTGCTACCCTGCTCACCCAGAGCAACTGCCACTGCAACGGTAAAGCATATGATGACACTGAGAGGCAGTAGGTCATAAGAAGTCATTTGACAAAAGGCAGAATGAGGTGCTTCAATATGATCTTCACCTCTCTGTTATTGATTTCTGAGAGGCAGCATAATTATTGCATCTAAGATTTTAGTTAGGATATGTTTGTTGTGACAGCCAAAGAGGTAGGAGGTCCATAGGTTTATTTATCATCTTCTTACCTTATTACCAAAGTCTCATAAGAGAAACAAAGGCAACGACGACGATGACCCTCTAAAAGAGGAACCCCTACAATTCAAACAGGTGGGTATGTCAATTCTTTGGCTATAATTTGAAACTAGTACGTTGTTGTCTTGAAAAGAAGTTGAAATTGGGCTAGATTGATACTTGGGTGGGTGACCGCCTGGGAATCTGGCTGTTGCAGACATAGGGCCTTTGGGCTTCGGGCAGATGACCAGGAGTGGTTAACGCTCGTTAAACCCATTTGAAGCCTTTGAAGTTGAAATTGGCACATTGTTGCCTCGACTAACAGTTTGCTCTGCGCGGTCATTGCAGAGGCATGTCTTAAATGACGAAGAACAGTTATTTTTCACACGGTGCGGATTGCTCATGCTCAACCCAAAGCAATAAACTGGGAGTGGGAGGATGACCTCAACGGCAAATGCCCGTGTGTGGGGCAGTGCGTCTGTTAGGTCTTTTCTCTTGGCATTCTAATGTTATAAAATAAAGAGATTGGGGAGTGGGTGGGGGCATTGCGTCTGTTACCATTAAGCATATGATTAATTAACTGAACATAAAACTGAACATTTGTTGTTTGGGATGGAGACCAAAATAGTTTTGGGGAGATGATGAGACGAAAGGGGAGAAAGGGGAGGGATACGATGGGAGGAAAAGGGAAACTTACAGGAAGAAAATTGCCTGTGTATTCAACTTTCAGGCAATAGTGTTAAATGACGTCATGCACGAAAGACAGTTATTTTTCACACGCTGCGGATCGCTCAAGTCAAAGCGATAAACCGGGATTTGGGGATTGCTTAACGAGAATGCCCATGTGTGGGGATTTCTGTTAGCCCTGTTCTTTAGAAAATAAAGACATGGGGGGGGACGTCTTTTACTTTAGGCACTTGATTACGCATTAACTGAACCAGAAAGGTACTTTTTAGGGTTGTTTGGGATGGAGACTGTAGCAATTTCATTTGCCCAAATCTCGCAAAAGGGGGAAGGGCAGTTTTCAACCACCCATCCAAATTCAACTCTGTGTAGCAAATGAGAGGTAGGGAAGGGGAGGGACGGGTAGGTGTATAGGAGGAAAACGCATAAGGGAGGGAAACGATGGAAGAAAAGGGGGTGGGGACATGGGAGGAAGAGGTTTGGAGGAACATGAGAGTAATACAGGAAAAAAATGCTCGTCGCGCTGTACGTTTAGGCAACACTGAGCAAAAACTGGGAAACAACCACAGGCGAAACAAAACCACGGGTGGCTAAGAAGTTGAAATTGGCCAAAGAATTTGTTCTGTGTGGTCATCGCAGAGGCATGTTTTAAATGATGTCATGCTCGAAGGATAGTTATTTTTTACACAGTACGGATCGCTCAAGCCAAAGCGATAAACTGGGAGTGGGGAGGAGGGCCTGAACGGCAAATACCCATGTGTGGGGCAGTGCGTCTGTTACCATTAAGGGTATGATTACTCAGTAACTGAACCTACAAGATAATATTTTTTGGTAGGTTAGGAGGAAAGGAGGAGGGGAGAGGGTACGTACAGGATGGGATGAAAAAGGGAGTACTCCAACAAGCGAAATTGCCTGTCGCGTTAAACGTTAGGCCACACCGACCGAAAACTTTGATACAACCGCGGGCGAAACAAACGCCGGGCGAGCCCAGGTGCAATTCAGCAAATGGATGAAAGCAATTGGTAGGAGGAAATCAGAGGTTGCAACATTAAACGCTGCCTTGGACTCATTGTAACCTAACAAGGAATCTAAACTCATTGGCATTATCTACAAAGTCTCTTAGCAAACCCCAAAATAACAACTCTTGAAGTTGAGCCAGAAGTTGAAACTGGTACGTTGTTGCCTTGAAAACTTGAATTTGGCACATTGTCGCCTCAACTAACAATTTGCTCTGCACAGCCATTTCAACAGCAAGGCATAAATGAAGGACAGTTTTTTTCACAAGGTACGGTTCGCTCAAGCTGAAACGATAAACTGGAAGCCGATGGACGGCCTCAGTGGACAATGCCAGTGTTTGGAGGTAGTGCATGTGTTAGCCCTGTTCTTCATAAAATAAAGATATTGAGAGGATGGTGAGGGGGGGGGGGGGCAATGCGCCTGTTACAATTAAGCATATGGCTACGCAATAACAGAACCAAGAAGATAAGTTTTTTGGTGAGGATAAGTGGAGGGTAGAGTTAAGGTAGAGGATGGGAAGAAAAGGGGAGTAGCAAAATTGAATCAAAAGCAAAATTGCCTGTCACGTTCAATGTTTACGTCATACTGACCGAAAACTGGGAAACAACCACAAGCGAAACAAAACCCCGGGCGAAGCCGGGTACAAATACTAGTTATTTATAATGTAGAATTTTTCTTTTGATATTTTTTTAAGCAAAGAATTTTATATCCGCAAGGTTTGGTATGGACCAGAGTCAGACTAAAGTAGCATTTTAGGAAGAATTTCAATACTTTAGGTTTGTTTCTGTCCTAAAAGTAACTTCACAGCTAAATACACAATTTAGTAAAGAGGGTTTGTAAAAAACACCTAAGATAAAAAAAAAAACTGTGAGACGACTTATCAAACAAGAAATTAGACGTTAGCCAACCCACAAGTTACATCATACATCACACATCACGCAGTACACTACATGCACGAGACACAGCACGTTATTATTTTCAAAAGACATTACAAATGACACTTGAAAAGTAAAGAAAAAACCATGAAACAAGATAGTGAGATATAACATGCAAGATAGACAAAACACTTAGTTGTCCAAGACATGAAATGTGAAATATCGGAGGCATCATACAATTGGTATAAAACTAAATAAACTAATGCAATAGAACAATACTGCAATAAGGTCGCATGAGTAGCGTACACAAGTGGTGTAATAGTAGGTTTTTACTCGTTAAAGAGACTTCACAAATTTAAGAGAAAAATAGCTTTGGGTTAGCATTGTTCATATTTGTAAAAACAATAGTGTGTGAGGCATTCAGATAATGTACTGTTGCCTAAAATAAATAAATAAAAATATCTGCCTAGGTTTGTGAATACTTAATATAATGTTCTTTTTACGTTTTGGTTTCAAAATTTTTTTTTACTTTTACAGGAAGTTCGTTAACTCTGGCTCAACTTCAAGAGAGCCTGCGTCGACGGTACAGGGCATTCATTATGAGAGGATTGCCATGGATGGGAAATGTTGTGTTGTCTTTAAAAGAACATTTTGTCGA
>JAHWFP010180680.1:0-14568 GCA_023313725.1 Lithobius niger | reverse complement strand
AACACCAGGCTTGAACATTGGTTTAGCCTGTTCTGAAAAAAAATGAATTTCTGTATTTATGCCAGGTCTCGTAATGCTGGGTATTATGTTGGGTGTTTATTAAAAAAGCTGTGTTCGGTACGCTAAAGCAATAGTAGGATATGACATACCGTATTATTATTTGACATTCTAATAATGAGGCTGTTGCAATGCTTTTGCAACTTGCATGAATAACTCCTGCAGACCATAGTTAAAAAAAATTAACACAGGCCTGCATTTGCCGCCTGCGTCCATTTATCGCTGGGTCAGGTTTGCATACATCACGAAAATATTGACGGTGATGGCCACAAATAAATTCTATAAGGTAATTTCCTAGCTAAGAATTATATCATTGAAAAAACGAACCATTGTATTTTGAATGTTCGAAAAATTCCGGCACTTGAAGTCGTGCTCAAATTCAAAATCAATTTATTTTTTTTCATCCTGCTGGTTTAACTCGTATTTTTTATGAGCCTTTTTGACAAATACTGAAGATTTGTAAATTTTCGACAGGCTGCAATGACTAAAATTGACGACCACCACAAGGGCTTATTTACATTATTTACGTTGTCCGATGCGCACTATCGATCGATTCAGAATAGCAGACGACTACCAGGATGCGACTCTCGTATGTAGCGTCTAGAGGCCGTAGTGGGTACGTGCGTGAGTCGATATGCTATTTTCAATCGAACAATGTAAATACAGTAATGTAAATAAGCTCTTGTGGTGGCCTGATGAAGACAGGAGGACTAATTTGTCATCTTTAGTCATTGCAGCCTGTCGAAAATTGGAAATTCGTTAGTATTTGTTTGATTTTGAATTTGTGTGTGAAGTGGTGGAAAAATTACTATCAATTCAATATGCGCTCAATGTCTATGAATTGCTGTTAACAAAGCAGTATTTGGTATTCATCTTAGCACAGAAAAGGAATGCATTTTCATAGTTTTGAAAAAAACATTCCTTTTCTGTGCTACGATGAATCACAGATTTCAAAGTACGAAACCACACACAATTTTCTCACGTATTTGGTATACTGAAAAAGCAATAGATGTGGCCTGGCAGACATTCACAAAGGTTGCCACGTACACTCGAAACAAACCGATATCTGAAAGTGAAAGTTCTTGCTTCGTGTAACGTACTTTTTGTTTCTTTTTGTCGCGTTAGTTGCAGAAGATAAAGAAATTTTAAAATTAATTTAATACTTTGGAACGTGCAGTTTCGTAGTCGGGATTTGCAGCAATATACACTTACGGTTCTAGGATTGTTGTTTAGCATTTTCCACTCTTGAAAAGCTTTGGTTAAGTTGGCTAAAATGTGTAGTCTATCGTCTTTTCAAATCATTAAAAATTAATGGAACACAAGTGTAGGGTAAGCGCTTCCAAGTATTAAATAACATTTTTGAAAAGTAAGTGATACATTCTTTTGCCTTTTTTTCACCTTAGGAATTAAAGTACATGTTTTTGTCACACCATACCAAGTTAATGACCAACGACGTCCTTGGATTCGTAAAGAAGAAAAAATATTCAGCGATTCCCTTCGTAAGATGAATGCTAGCATAGAACGGAAAATATTCTACGCCGACCAGCAGCGTACTATAGATGCTCATTTCCAGCTCCTTGAAGATTTCAAGGCAAACAGTGATACGTGAAATGATTGACACGCTGTTTTAACCTACTGTGCTTTTGAGTTGAACTTTTCTGAACCATTCAAATGTGTGCATTCCAAGATCTTTGCCAGTTGTGTAAAATGATGTTACACATGGATTTGTGGAAAGCTTGGTGTTCGTAAAACTCAAAGGAGAACACCTTCAAGTACTGGCTTATAGTTGTGTACATCATGGTTCTGTTAAATAAAAAAAAGATGTAAGTTGTATGATTTTGCACATTGCAGACCAATGGATATGATGGGTACATTGTCTAGTTAACAGCATAACTTTAACAACACTAAACATATGTTGTGTGGCGACTGGGAAAATAGCTCACCTTCAAGTTGGTCAATTTATGACTTGTGTCTGCCATTGAAAAGCTTGTACACAAATGGTTGCGTACAGTCGAATAGTGTGGTAGAATTTATTTGGATTGGTCGACAGTGCAGAGGTCTTTTAACATTTACTACCTTATGTTGGTGATTCATTGTGGTGATATAAAGATCACTTCGTATTATGCTCGATGTTGTGTTTGCTCTCATTTTACGTTGTCATAATATGAGCGTGGAATTGTGTTGATAGCTTCAGATTTACAAAACAGCTTGTACGTCCCACGCCAGTGTTGGTCGTTACTCACCATTTGGCGAATGAAAAGCAACATCTTGCGACTTGCAATTTAGCCCTACTCCCGTAACGTAGAGAATGACAGTCAAATAGGGCTATCTCGGGAACCGTATTGAGCTAGAAATAAACGATTTGTATCATTTTGCTCAGCTTTATAGGGGCTCTACAGCAGCTTTTTCAGCAGTAATACTGGGGGTTAAAGGAAATTGTGCAGCTCCGTAAATTAGAAAAATCCATGCTTCATGCAGGAAGTAGTTGGTATGTGGCAAGTCGAAATTTTGAAATGGCGAATGCTTTTCAAGGTCTACTGGCGTAGTGGCGACTGTTGCTGGTGTGACTTTCGAGAGGGCTGAGCTTGCAATTAAAAAAAAAACAGTGAGATCTGATGAGATATTTTTATTTTTCTAATTTATATCAGTACAGTAATTGTAATTTGTGGTAGGCAAAGTGTCTATCCATACACTGTTTAATCGTGTCTGAACAAACTTTATTACTTATCAGTAATGTAATAATATTTAAACTTGACTATGTGGTGACTAAATACATGCATTTTTACTGGCAGTGGTGCACTTCTAGGTATTGACTTGTGAAAGCTACTTTTAGAAGACATATAGACATAGAAGGAGGGAAAAGGAAAATGGACTGCTAACTGCCTGGTTGGCCAGCGATGTTGAGTCTACGGGAAATAACGTCTGGGTTGGCTTACTCAACTTCGTCCTTTGTCTGTGCATTGCATTGTATCTGTATTTCCATAGAAACATGACATAACTGCATCAAAACAAGTTACAACAGTTAAATCTTCATGAGTGATGAAAATTGTTGTGCAGTTAGCTGTGGGGCCTGTAATTTAAGGTATAACAGCTTGCTTTTCAAAAATTACCGATGAAAGGGGTGTATGACACATGGAACGTAGGGTATATATGCTATCCTTGCTCAGGTTCAGTGGCGTGTACAGAATAAAGTAGGCCCATGGCACAGTACAACAGGTGGGCCCTTGCACGGGGGACATTAATTATAGTGCTGCCCAAAAGGGGGGGGGGGATACCCCAGAGGTTGAGAATTTTTTTGAAAATCCGTATTTAAAATTATGCAAAATGCTTAACTTTGGGCCAAACTTTAACCCAATATAATCAGCAGTAGTTTTAAAACTTTTATTTAAAGTTTGCTTGCATTGATGGGTGGACCGGGGCCCCCAACGCAGGTGGGGCCCTAGCACCTGCCAGTCTGACTTTATGGTGTACACGCCACTGCTCAGGTTTATCGTGCGCACGGCAGCATCATCCATGTGTTTTCAAAACTACTATAAGGTCGATAATAAGATATGAACTACACTCCTAACGTTGATAGCTGCACGAGCAAAAAGTGGCATCTGTATATGTAATAGGCTTGGGTGGTACTGAGCAAATTCATCATGTGTGTGTGTGTTACTGAAGTTCAAGCAAGAAAGGGGAAAGGGTGACCAGGGAGGTGGCTCAATCTCACCATGCAGTGGGAGAATGTGGGGAGGGAGGCAAGAGGATTTGGGGGGGGGGGGGGTCGGCGCCATTCCGACCGGTAATTACTTATTAGGGAACTGGCTAGTTACTGTTATACAGGTAGTTACTATTATTATCAGTAGGGGAACCTACACAGTGTTGAAGCACTAAAAACATTAGGTTTAGATGGTCGTCAAATGATTACGTTATGTAAAAGGATTGTAACACTTATTTAAGGTTTAAAGTGCATATACACAAAAGAAGAATTTGCGGCACATTTACAGTGAAAAATTCGTGCAGTAGCACACAAAAAAATCATTGACTCCCCCCCCCCCCCCCCCAAAAAATAGATTATTTACACAAGCAGTAGCAAACAAAAAAACCATACTGACCACGCCCCGTCCCCCATTGCCCCAAAAAACAATGTTACAATTTCAGGGTTCACAGTAGGTTTTCCCGCCTGTGTCTATGGTTTTATACTAGCAGTAGCAGACAAACATAAAACGTACTCAAACCCCCCCCCCCCCCCCAAAAAAAAAGAAAACATTGTTACAATTTCAGGAATCAGAATCAGGGCTGCAGTCAGGAATTTTTTTATACCCCCGCACCAGAATTAAAATGTATGCCCCACCCAAGGGCGGATCCAAGGGAGGGGCCGAGGGGGCTGCGGCCCCCTCCAAGGCAAATAAATTCGAAAAAAAAGGTCAGAATTATTGAAAAACGCTGTTAAATTAGCTAAAAAATACATGAAAACGCAGAAAAATTACCTTGCGGCCCCCTCCAAGACTTCATTCTGGATCCGCCCTTGGCCCCACCTCCCCTCAAACAAAAAATCCCACTCCTGAATGAATTTTATTTTCTTAGTTACGAATGCAAGTTTTTTGAAAATGTTTTTCGTCGTGTCTAAGGCCCCATTTATAATATGGATTTCGACGCGTAAGCGTGACGCTCGGAGCGTGAAGCACGAGTTTTTCCCATGGTCAACGCTTAAGCGCGAGCATTTATAAATGTAGAGCAGGTGGGCCAACGCGCGCGTTTTGCTATTTTCAAGCGTCACGCGAATATCTACTGGACTTTGATCGGTGAGCGCCAAGCGACGCTCGCACGCTTAGTTGTTGCATGCTGGGATAGGATAATGGCGGCATCAACCGATTCTATCGGCGCCACAAGAAAGGAAAACGTGGTGTGCTAAAAGATTGAATGCTTAAAATAAACGGTCAAATATCTTAATTACAGTGACCTTGAGCCGAATGGCATCGAATCTTGCCGTTGTAGAAGGGGGAAGTTCTGAAACAGCATAGTTGGATCGGAGTAGCGGTCAGCATTAGCAAGTTCACGCGCCTGCTCGAGCGTTTGATTTGGAAATGAAAGACAATTGCGAAACGAATACGCTACACTGCCGGCCAGCTAAGGCCGTCAGACACTTGAGCTCCTCACAGTCAATACAGCTATCTCAATCGGCTGCGAGTCGAAATCGAAAAGTGACATCTGTCGGCGTTAATTTGTGAGCGTTCCAGCAGAACAATGGCAATCTCCGTGTCTAGTTTTGGTGATGCAGTAAATAAATTGTTATATCGGACGTAAGTAACGTATTCTTACTGCAATTCTTGTGTTTAGTTATTGTGTAAGTGATCCAAAAGTCAAACATGCATGTCAAAGTGGATGTAATTGCCCTTTAACAATCAGCACGTTTTTTTTCATGTCAGGCATGAAATTTTGTGGAAATTGTAAACCTTTATGATTAACTCATTACAAACTGTAAGCTTGATTCAAAAACTGGCTATTTTATTTCGCTTACCAACAAAATGACTCTCTTCTCAAGCCGCGTAGTAGTCGTGCTCTTCCCTTACTGGCAGCTTTCAGTTTTTAACTATGTTTTCATCAACTAACTATCAACTTTAGATTTGGAATTTACGATTATTTTACGATTTACAATTATTTTACGATTATTTTAATTGGAAAGCATCATCCTTCATTTGAAACCTTTACCACCTTTTTATGTTGTGTAGTTATAACCTTGAGTTTGTAAACAAAACTCAATATCGCAGTCCACTATAAGTGCCTCGTTGCGCTTCGCACCCCTCGCCCTGAAAAAAAAAACCGCACGTATGGGGGCTGCAGGGGTGCTGGCTACGGCCCTGGTTAGAATGGGTTTTCCTGCCTATGAGTACTGTTTTACACAAGCATAGCAGACCAAAAAAAATTCAGCTGTCCCCCACCCGAAAATAAAACATCTGAACTCCCCCCTTCCAAAAATTGCAAAGAAAAAAGTGTCCCTCCGATGTCTATGGTTTTACAGAGAAAAAGGTATGAAATAGTAATCTTTAACGTAACAAAAATACGGAAAAATGAGGTTTTTTCTTTTATAGACAAACTGTAATAAAACAGTTTAAATTGTTGAAATTATCCTTTAGGAAAATTGATTAAAAAAGTGTTCGAAGGGTAGTTTCCAAATAGGGAATTACGAAAACTGAGTAAAATAAGCCGTTGACGTAGTAAAACAACCCTTAGTGGTGTAATGAATTCTTTTGTTCCCCTGCAATTCTTCCCGTACCATGCCGTAGGTTAACAAGTGATTAACTGAATTAGCTGGTGAACCCTTGTGTTACTTAGTAGTCAGTGTTGAACGATATTCTGTGCTACCTTTATCTGTAAACTATCTCTTTTATTTTTGTTTCGGTTTTAAGGCAGTTTGATTTTAAAGCTAGCACCAAATCCCATTCTGTAAGTTGTTAGTTCTGGGTTAGTCTGTTACTGGGTTTAGGAATTTCAACCATTAAAAATCACCGATGCCCAACGTTGCAGAAACGTTCGAGTCACTAGCGGGTAAGAGGTATGTGAGCTTAGTGGATCTGAACAGCAGATTTCACCAGATTGAGCTAGATGAAATGAGGCGAGAGTGTACAACATTTGTATCTAGCTGCTGGGTGTACAAATGGAAAGTGTTACCCATGGGAGCGAAGAACTCCGGGGTAACTTTGCAACGAGTAATGCAAGAAACTTTAAAGAACTATGTGGACGAATGTTGCGTTATGTATGTTGACGACGTCATCATTGCCAGTGAGAAATATGAATACATATCAGGAACGTGTTTATGTCATTGCAGGGCAGGATTCACAAATGCAAGAGATGCGAGTTTTTCTTATCAATCTTGCATATCATCTAATTCGAAGTTTCAACAGAAAGAGGAAACCATCCAAGGAGAAGCTGCAAACAATCATGGCTTATCCCCAAGATCTATTGTGATGGTGGCCCTACAACACCAGAGGCTACATCCTACAACCACCATCCTATGCTCTCACTCACCGATATTTACAGAGCGCACCGCACGCTCCCAGGACAGAGAACTCAACCTAAAACCAATATTGCAGGCTGTCAGTGTAAAACCTCTCCCATGTAAACTGAGTTTTCAACGAGTAAACCCCACTTTAACATCTTATGTGGCTGGTTTACTTTAATGTGATGGTGTTCCGGGCAGCATCATCACACTATGAAGCACAGGGCCGTAGCCCGGTTTTTTTTTACCCACAGTGGAAACCAATCTTGCTAAATATTCTAGTGTATTGCAGAGAGCAACCAATAACCAGAGTAAAGAATAAACACCAGACCGCCACACATTAATTAAGTTCTCTTTGCCGAGCTTTTTAAATTTTTACCCACACGGTCACTGTGGATTGACTATGGCTCTGAGGAAGCAGATAAGATAATTTCTGGGTACGATAAATTATTTACGGAAGTTGGTGAAAGGATTTGCGGCGATAGCCAATCCACTGAAAAATACGCTGACGTTGTACAGTGGACACACCATTCCAATGGACAGAGGAATTGTAACGAAGCGTTCAAGAACCTTATGAACGGACTTTAAGACTCTTTAAAGTTGAAACAGTTTTTGTGGCACAAAGGATTGGAATTGATGCTGACACAACCATACGAAGATGGACCGAAAGTGGTTGAGTTTTAAAGCAAAACTTTCAAGGGGCACGTCGAATTGTACCGACACGGAGTTACGTTAACTCCGGAATTTTCATAAACACTGACTCCTATGTTGGACCCGGAATTACAGTAACTCCGTATTCGTATTTTGCTTTAAAAGTGTCTAAAACAATCCGAAATTGTGGTAACACGGAGTTACCCTAACTGTTGTCTAATTTGACAATAACATGGTTGCGTTTCTGATGTTATATGTATAGCCGCAGCGAGCGAGGCAGGGACGTTATTTAATCATTAATAAAATCTAGAGTTACGGTAACTCCGTGTTACCGCAATTCCGAATTATATCACCCTTGTAAGCAAATAAGAATCCAGAGTTACTGCAATTCCGGGTCCCACACACGGGCCAGCATTTAAGAAAATCCCAGAAATAACGTAACTCCGTGGCGATACAGTTCCGACGCCCCCTTTCACGGAACCAGTGAAGATAGCTACCAGCAGTTGCATAAATAACGCGGGGGGAGGGGGAGGGGGTTGCAGGGGACAGGAACCAAGAGCCCCCTCCCCCCAAAAAAAATACGAGCCGAGGGGCATAAAAATCATCGGCAAATTTGCTGATCATCTAAATTCGCTGATCTAAATCATCTAAATTCGCTATTTTTTTAAAGCTTTTTTTGATGAAACATACATTACGTAAAGCAAGAAAAGTAATCGCACAATAAAAATAAAGTGGTCATACGTTTCTAGCAGAGGCGTAAAAGGGCGGGGGAGGGGTGCTATAATTTGCCCTCCCTCCGAAAAATAAAGTGGTCATATGTTTTCTAGCAGAGGTGTAAAAGGTAGGAGGGGTGCTAGAATTTGCCCTCCCTCCGAAAAATATGTACATACCTACGACTGAATGTTAGTGAGTCGCATCAGTTGATTTTGCGTCGCATGACTTGAATGAAATGTAAGTGCATAGAGGGGATTTGCTTACTATTATTCCTAGTTTATGATTTTCGCTGATGGCTTAATTTCCAATTTATTTTTATAGTAGTAAGTCAGAGGGGGAGGGGGGCTTAGGGTCGGATCGCAAGATTGTGATCACCACTAGAAGTGGGCAAGGCAGAGTTGGCCTTGATGAAGTATTGCCAGATTTTTTAGGGTTAGGAGCTGCCCCCCCCCCTCAAAAAAAAGTCCTCGCACTTTTTGAAAATTTTGAAATAAAAAAATAATACACAGGAATCTGGTCCCTTTTCAGATTATGAACATCGTTGTTCAGTGCTTAAAGGGGGGGGGGGGGGGGGGTTGACTACACGTCGATCTGCAATGGTGGGTCCCGGGTGATGAAGTCTCTACGAAGTTCATCATATCCATGAGGTAGTGGCTTGTGAAAACTGACTGCTTCCTCCATGATGTTGCTTTGAGGATCTCTGGAATTGGGTTGTTGCTGTGGAATTCCCATGAAGTGAAGATGGCACGAAGCTCATGGGCTGTGACCCTGATATCGTTACGGTTGTGGATATCTCAAGTCTTCATAAGCATGATGAAGTGGGTTTTAATTCAAGTGGCAATAATTGTTGCGGCCGATGTTACTCTGAAATCCCTTTGAAGGGTAAGAACAGCTGATTGCGTCCCTTGCAGATTTCATTGCTGTCACTTCTCGTGATGTAAAAGCGTAGTGCGTGGACTGGACAGAGAAATTGTTCCGATTCATTACCAACCAATGGTGATGGTTTGGGATGGTTCGTGGGATTTTTAGTATTTAGCTCTGAAGGAACTTCTTGGGGTGAGGTAAGCGGCTGTGAAGTCTGCCGAGAAGAAGCAATGGGCTTGCTCTATTGACAAGGTTTGTATTTTGATGCATCACGAGCTTGTGGCGAGAGTGATAAAGAAAAACCGTTTTAGGAGTTAAAAGGCGCAGGTTGCAATTTTGGAGAGGCTCGTAAAGGGAGTTTACGACGAATCTATGTTGTGTTCTTAGGATTGGGCCGATTACGTGAGGACCAGGAAAAAGCAGAAGGTCAAGGACATTATTGAGTTCTTTTGCATTAATGGCGTATCAGTATTAGATGGCAGCTTGCATCGGTCATTAGTCCTGCTCAACACTAGCTGGTATTTCGTACTGTCACAACCCTATCACTTATGTTAGTCTCTTATTACTTTTACTGGTTATTCACGTGATCACATTTCATTAGTTTATGTCCATCATTAGACTCCCTAATGAAGATCGCTCACCGCTGGGATTGTGTGTGAACTCCCATGGAGTCATGCTTCAACATTAATGAAGCCCGACGTGAACAGCAATGTTCTCATCATTCTCAACAAGAGAAACATATATTTCAGGTTTGAGGCTTTAACTTCCATTATATTTGTGATAAACGCACGGTATATAAGGTTAATTTGATGAGATTTCACTTTTTTAATCATACCTCTACCTAAGGCATTAAACTGCCCGTTCTATAAGGCTATGGGTGTTTCAGTAGAATGAAACAAATCTCATACATTACCTAAGCTAATCCTCAGCCTGATACATGTGTTGATCTGTAACTTGCATTTTGTTTTAGGTTAAAAAAAAAAAAGCCAGTTATCTGGGTTCGGTTAAAGAGACCTCTATACCTTAATACTGCTTCCAAAAGCTGACCGCATACCGCTTTTAGAACTGTAATGCCGTCAGTAGATCAAACGCTATGTTTTGTGATGGCATAAACAAGGAGTATGGTGCACGGTTGGGGCTCTCATTCCATTCTAGTTGAGATTTCCGCATGGTTTGCAGGGTTTGTTTCGTGATTCTTCCTTCTTTAAATCACTATAACTTTAAAAAAGGAATTACAGAATTCCTTTAATGTTGTGCGTTGTAAGACAGAATTTTGAAATTTTACAGACACGAAACACTATCCGTGTAAGTGATGTTAACATCAGGCTCATACTGGCCATAGTGCCATAGTGCCATTGTGCCATTGTGCCAATAGGCTACAATACTTTCGGCGCCCTTTTGTAGTCTATTTTTTTTCTCCTCCCCACTAAAAAAATGAATAATTTTGAATTCCCTGTCCATTGATGACTTTTCCTTTCAGACATAAATTCCCTTCTCTATTCTACCTCCCTTTGCTTAAGTTTTTATTACATTTTTAAATAGTATTACTTGAAATATAAGATGTGTGTTGAAGAATGCACTCCGAAACCAGAAATGACGACAGAATATGGAAATAAGGAAAGATTTTTGAGCTCGACCCCAGACTTTGCTTGTGCTTGGAGGGCTTAGAGCGTTTCCCAAAACCCCTACGGTTGGAGGCACCATTAGTTTCTCATAGGTCATTTTGATAAATGGCACAGGCGCCTTTTCCTCCCCAGTCCGACGCTGGTTAACATGGGATGTACAGTAGAATGGGTTTGGAGTGTGGGGCAAGGGTGGATGGGTAAAGAATTGACAAAATTTTGTAGACCAAGCACTTTCGTCCCTTTTCGTATTTGTCCGTGATACTGATCAGTATTAGCATTCTTGGTATTAGTACACCCGTTCGTCCGGCAGCTCAACCAAGTCTCCACCACGTCGTCTATTTCTTTTTTCATCTTCTTTTCTGAATATCATTTAATTTTTAAAATAGCTTTTACCTTTGCAAATTAATATTTTGTATGAAGTATGCTATCAATATTTACTTCTGACTACTGCCCCCTCCCTCCGAATTCAGGACCAGATTTAGGTGACCGTATTAATTAGCACTAAGAATGGGACATTAATGAAATCTTCCAAACAGTTACAACTGTAACACCAACACTGAAGTTTGTAAACGCCAATTGTACACAACAATTGTGCTTTAAATTTTTTTACTAGGTAGTAGGCAAGTTGGATAGTATACTCTTAGGACTATGTATTAGTCCTTAACACAGCTGAAGACATTAAAAAAAAAAATAAAAAAATGTCTTTTCTTTCATTTAGTTATCCATGTTGTTGTTTATACTATCAGCTTATTTTATTATTTAGAGTAGTTAATTAAAATTGGCCCCATGCTGAATGATTATAAATTCTTGTTATTATGTACAGTCTGCAGCACTGAAGAGAAAAGAAAAAGTCAAATACTTTGACGACCACACACTTTATTTTTCGAGTAACAAAAAAAAAAGCATGTGAATATCTGAAGTGAACAGTTTTGTCATAGCACAGTTTTAAGGTAACTTAGCAACTGCCATTTGGCCAATCGCAGCAACTGCATGCGGGACTATACTGTAATCCGGGTGGACAGGAATTAATTGTTGGCTGCCCATTAACGCAACGGACGTATTTGGTACAATCAGTTGGATGCTTGAAAAATCCGTCAGCTGTGCAAGAAACTGAAAATAAATGAAATAAGAATAAGCAATCTTCTAGAGCATTAACAGATTTCATAATGATGCACAATATACATTGCATGTTTTTGTAAACAAAGAAATCAGTTTCTTCTGGGAAAATGTGTGTTATAATCTAAGCTTGTTGGTAGTTTTTGCGAACAGTGCAAAGGCAATTTTTGCTGTGGTTAATTCATTATGAAAAAGTACGCAATTGCTTACTTCGAAGTAAATTAAGTTCTCACCTTTAAGTATGAAAAGTCATCTTATAAAATCAAGTAAGTAAAAAAGCCTACTAAAGACCCCGATACGAATTTTTGTACGTACTTAATCTCATAATAGATGACGAGTGTAGACTTGAGCTCTTTTAATGCAACTTCATTATTTTCATCTTCATATTTAGTCTTTTAATTCATTAGCCAGCAACGAGGCACTGCATCTACATCTAGAGATCAGTGGTATTGATTGTAGATGGCGTGCTATGTTATGCCGACTGAAGATGTTCTCCCCAACTTAGGTCGTTGTGTACATCAATTTCAGTCATAGTCGTGCCTAAACTATGGGCACCTTCGATAACTACCAATCCAAGCTCAACCAAACTCATCCATCTGGAAGCAGTTTGATACCGTTAACACACAGCATGCCCAAGAGAAAACTCTGCTCTGCCTCCTGACTGGTTGAGTTTGGCTTGGGCTTTTCGAAGGTCCTGAATGAGAAGCCCTACGCACTCCACAAGTAAAATCCTTTGACACTTTCACCTTTTTTTATATATATATTTCTGAATGAATCAATATACATTTAGATTTAAGAAATTATTATCGTTAGTATTACCAAGAATTTATAGGGTTGGGTATTACTATTATCATAAAAATAAGCCAGCCTGTCCTACACTTTGGTCAGTTTGCCTCAATACATCTTTGCGCACAAAAAAAAAAATAAGTTGATACACCTGAAACTTATTTCGTACTGACATGCTGTACTATCCATACGTTTCATTCAGAAATTGCCAGGTACATTATCATTACGAAGACATCATTTAACACCAAAATTTCAGTTTACCTCTATCATTTACTACCTATATTTCAGTCTACAGACTCAGTAGATAACCCACAGTTTTGTTCTCTGGGTGACGGGTATAAAGTTTGCTACCTTGCACAGTGCACCCACCTTCAATATATTACTTACAACTGTTGTGCATAACGAAAGACAACCACTGCAGAGCTGACACAATACACAGAGAAACGTAATATGAAAGGTTGTATAAATAGCACAATCACCATCATAATGTGATACAGTAAAGTCGTAACTAACATGGTTACCCGACTTACGTTTTTTTGCTGAAAAAAACTGGGAAAAGGTTTCGAAAACTTATCATGTACAGCAGACAGATGGCATCACTGTCTAACCCTTTAAATTTATTGATTATTAACTTGTCTCAATTAGGCTAAACTCACCATTTAATTTTCACCAGCATTGAGCAAAGATAAAAATTGTTTAGCTTACCTCCACCACCTGTACCACCTCCAGATCCACCGCCGCCTCCTCCAGATCCACCGCCGCCACCTCCTGATCCACCACCGCTTCCACCTCCTGATCCACCACCGGTGCCTCCTCCAGATCCTCCTCCGCCAATCAGTGTAGATTTGATGGCTGTGAGAAGTGGGTATCGCCCTTGCTTGCAGAACTTTCCGTTGAAGTCATCCTGAGCCAAATCCCAAATCATAGCCCCTCCAAGTCCTTTGGTCTTAACGTATTCGCTCTGAAATCATACACGTCATCAGTAATTTTTTTTAACTTGTGCGGGTAACAAAACTAGGCTCGATTTGTATTTTTCCAAAAATTATATTACACTTTTATGACAATTATTGTCAAGAAACACGAAGAGAAAGCTTGATTTTTTTTACCTACCTTCGTTTCGAAGTGTTAAACAAGATGATCACTCAAAACAAGGAGTTTAAACACACATTTTTCAACTTTAAAAGGAGTTGGGGTGGGTAGGATTTCGACTGAATAGTTGACAGACAGTATTTATGTTGTGATGTCTTTCTGCACCAAGTCACTAAGACTTTTTTTTTACCCACTAACCCGAAGTATTCCTAGCCTGTGACCCAGTGATCCGGTTTGCCCAGGTTTAACCCGAAATTGACCCAATGAGCCGACAGTGAATAATTTAACACTTGTTTCATGGGAAAAAAAGTGAAGTAGTCACAACTTTTGAGTAATGTGAAGAAATGTGTATAACTCAGGAATACACTGTTTATGATTTTATGAAGACTGGGTTAAAGAGGAAGGATATTTTCTAATGCTTTGTAGTTGTAACAAAAATTACAAAAGTAAAGTTTCCTACAATTCCACCTTTAAAGGCTGTATCTCCAAAATCCACTACACTAAATTGCTCAACTTTAAACTGATAACTGAGCTAAATTAATTGGTTCGAAAATAAAAGTTATTTTGGAAGGAAGGTCAGTGGGACAATTTGTCAGGCTAGCTAGGGGGAATCTGCACCACTGAAACTTACAATGTAGACAGTTGCATTCATATCCGGGTTGCTCTGGGTGCCTGGGTCACCAC
>JAHWFP010180679.1:20995-44930 GCA_023313725.1 Lithobius niger | reverse complement strand
GGGGGGGGGGCAGGGGAGGAGGAAATAAAATAAAGATGGAAACTAGCCAGTGGTCATTCGCGTAGTGACAGTTGCCAGTAATGGCCCAACGATCGATATCTAGGACTTCGTCATTCATTGCCGACACTAAATACGAAATTTGTAAAAGTATAATCTTGCTGTTGATTTTATTTTTAAATTGTTTGGCGTGGTGGCTGCCTCACCAGTTTAATATTCCTCAACACAACATCAACAACGAGTCGGTATGGGTGCTCAGCTAATAGCCGATTTTACCCAGTTTCACGCGCCTTTCAACTGCATAGTTGCTGGCCCTACTGGTGGTGGAAAAACTTCTTGGGTCTTGAAATTTATCGATCATTTGGACTCTATGACGGACGAAAAAATTGAAGAAATACATTGGCATTACTCCAGCTACCAGAATTGGATGGAAAAATACGAAGATAGAATTAAATTTCATCGTGGTTTGCCGACGGACGTCGCTAGCTACGATCCTAACATTCATAAGGCCCTCATAATTGGCGACTTGATGTCAGCCGTGGCTACATCTAGCTGCGATATTGCCGAACTGTTCACTAGACATGGCCACCACAATAAATTTTCAATTTTCTACTTGACGCAGAATTTATTCTGTCAAGGTAAAAACCAAATGGACATTGCTTTAAATGCTCAATACGTAGTGCTGCTGAGAAACTTGAGAGATAAACGACAAATAATGACTTTTGCGGCCCAGGCCTACCCGTCCAAAACTAAACAGTTCATGGCCGCTTACGATGACGCCATCACCAGCCAGAAATACGGTTATTTATTGGTCAACATGCACTCGAAATCCAACAACGCGACTCGGTTGCGAACCCATATATTTCCCGGAGAAACCACTTTAGTTTATTCGACGTGAAGTTCCCGATGAAGAACGTTCGAAAACACAGACTGCTCCTAGAAGCGCTATGTAAACTCAGCATCAACAACGCAAGAATTTATTACAACACGCCGACTAGTCCCAAGTGAACTGTATTTCCGAAATCGCTTTGAACTTATTGAATAACAAACTTCAAGTCTCACCATCCACTCGTTGTAAATTGGAGAAGTATAAGAAACAAATCCGATTTCTAGGGAACCGTTGAGCTTCGCTCAAATCCAGAAAAACGGTGCTGGTGCAAAAAGGAGGTTTAATACTGCCCTGGCTTATTTCTACAGCCTTGTCGGTTCTAGGGGGTATATTTGGCGGTAATAAATAATAATGAGTTCTCTACTGAATAGAATGTATTTGGTCCCCGAAGATATATGCCCCAACAACAACAACAACTGTAGCAGCAGCCTACAGTCAACCCCACGGATTCCTCTACTTGCCCGAAGGAGGTCTATATACCAAACTAAAAGAAATTCAAGCTCGAATAGATACTATTTTAAATAACGATCATCTCCCTTTAGATTTTAAAGCAAAATATAGCTCGAGCAGAAGAGATGAATTTATCGATCAATTCAGATTGGCGGCAGCCCCAACAACAACAACAACAGCGACTGCCAGTCCGACTCCCACTAAACATTCGTTTCTTCCTCCAGCCTCCCCCGGGCCGCCCACACTCTCTCTAGCCGGTACACCTCCAAAAGTAGAAGTAAAAGCCCAAAAAAGAAGGAGGGAAGATATAGTGAAGAAGGTAAGAGCTGATCAACCTCCCATTGCTAGACGACGGGGCAGCAGGCGGAGAACGCAAGCGGATCTCGATTGGGACTCGTTCGAGGCATAAAAGATGGACGCTTATTTAACTAAATTGTAATACGATAGTTTGGGCGAGGCCATGTAGCGGTGCTCACAGGTCCTTGATGTGCCTACTGTTCTGCACCGACATCTGGTGTGGTCTCGGGAAAGTTAGAAGTACTTCGGGTGGCCGTTTTTACTTTTGCGGAGTATAAACTAGCACAGCAGTCACTACTGCACGGTTAGGAATAGAGCGTCTATGTCCTATCTAAAATTTTAGTACTATCTAATCGTTTTGGTTCACTGCCACCACGTGGGTGGTTTAATTGCTAACCTTAGGCTTTAAATAAAAAGAAAAAAAAAAAAAAGAAAAAAACCTTAAGACATAAAGAGCACTCAGGAACTGAATGCAATTTAATTTACAGGTAGTATAAATTTTCGTATTAGACGATAGAAACCAATTTTAACCCCCCCAAAATTTAGGTTTCTTTCCGGTGGAATTTTTTTGCTTTGAAATTGAAATGCCTTGCAGTTGTCTACCGATAATAGCAAACTTGACATATCAGTCACAAATGTCCAAAGAGGCCGATCAAGCTTCTTTTAATTGAACCTGTACTTTTTTGTAGCGCCAAAATGGGCGAAACGATCATTTCTAACATTGAAGATAGGGAAACTTTATTTTTTACCCTTTGCATGTCCAACGCAGAAATAATTTTTAACTATTGCTGCAGAAAAACCATATTGTATGTAGTGGTGTAGTTGACTTCGTAAGCAAGAACTTTGTGATGGTCGTTATCACGAGTAAATTTAAACTTGTACCACACCCAAATTAACGAATTCCGGACTTAGGTTGACCGACTTGCTAGCCTATCAATTCTATTATAAAAACGCTGGCCACAATCCCCATTCAATATGATTTTGGGACTGAAAATTTTGATACATAACTTCATTACATAAATTTTGAAATTGTAATTAATAACCCCTTCCACTCCAGATGTATGGCTAGAGGGGCCTTTTTAAAAAAGCGCCATACGTTCATTGGTTGGTCAAAAAATTCAACGCCTTCTTCGCTAAGTGACCAAGGATCCGAGAAATGGACTGTTCTTTGCTCGCTTCACTCCAGTTACTTAAGAACTGGCTGGAAACTCGCTCTTCGTAGCTTGACTGTTATTTTGTCTTTTTGTTTAAGCATTCCTTATGGCGTGGAATGGGTTTAAATTGCAATGCACGACTTCATATTGGATGCAACATACTTGTCATACTTTTTCTGATGGTTATAAATAAATACAAAGTAAGTCAGCGAACATAGCCTCCTTTTTTTTCTATTGAATAATTTATCTGCTTTAGTACCTTATTAGATCATCACTGCATATTTTGGAATTTCAACTAACTAGCCTAGCCAGTTTGAGCAGGAGTTGCATAAAGGAGATCGCGTAAGGTTCGACGAGTGTCCATTATAATATTGCTTCATGTTCCATCTCTTTCTGGATTGTGACCACATGCAGCCAGTTTTGGAACGACTGGTTGTAACAATTTCTGGGGTAACCAGTGACGATGCCAGGATTGGGCCAAGCCCCCCCCCCCCCAAAAAAAAATTTTAAAGCCTTCCCCCCTGGCAACCCCCCCCCAGAACAGCACTCATGTCACCACCAGAAAACAAAATAATAAAAAAAATCTTGCAAGCTAAACTTGAAATCAAATGAATAAACAGAGCTTTTATTTATTTAATTTTATTTATTTTTTAGTAACTAGGCATTATAGGAGTAGCCAAATTTATAGTGTGTTTATGGGACGTATTTTACAAATAAATTGCACTACATTGAAGCTTACGTTATGTTTCGGTTGGATTAAACTGAATAAAAGTGCCTAATGCGGTTACCTTGAAAAAAAATCCTACGCCCACTCTGTTTCCAGATGTGCCTTCTGTCGGCCCCACAAACAATTTAGTCCTGACGCCGTCACTGGGGATAACCGACGTTAAAAAAATGTAGCCTAGGTTTTAACCTAATAAATAAATAAGTGATAACGTATCTCTTGCTATGATTAGACATGCATGCTGCTATATGCCACACGTAATAGTGCTGAAACGAGACTGTTGCGGGGAAGTAGATTGTCTTTTAATGCCAAGGCAGACTGGGGTAAATATGGCGGCGTGTTTCACCTCCTGGTTCAACGCCATTTCATGCACATGCCGGAATGTTGACGCATTTTATTGTTCTACAGATAAAATAAGACTGACGATGTTGAATAAACTGTCGTGGACACGGGATACGAAAGCCGTAGCTTTTCTCCCAGCTGAGTTTGTGACAAGGAATGGTATACGTTCCAATAGCTGCACAAACATCAGTTAATTACCTCAGGTAGTAGTAGTTATCCTTACCACACGAACCTAACTGAAGTCATAACATGAAGCATATGAAAAAAAAAGGTGCTAGCAAAGTTGAATGATGTATTTAAATGTTCGCATTAAAAAAGTTCAAAGCGAGCTTCAATAAACAAGGAACTGAAGCAAGACCCCTTTAAATAAGAAAACCGGACAGACCTTCCACATAATAATGACCGTCTTCCTGCTTCACAATTTTCCCAGAATACAGTGCGAAGTTTGTAACTTTCTGGGGGAGCCAGCTCTTACCCTAGTGTGCCCATCAAGGTGGTACCCACAGCCAGTTTTGACGAGGTTTAACTGTTAATGCAAAAATTAACAGATAATTCATGTTTCAAACGTCATACAGAAATATGAAATTGCTTGACCCTTGGGCTGAATATTGTTTCTATTGCCTAATAGGAAGTATGCATTACCTGTACCCACCTTGAATCACCATCTCTACATTTCTAGAGAAAAAAAGATGGCTTCTGGTCGCGACTCTTCACCTTATATGGAGGAGTGTAATCACGCATGCGCACTTGGTTTGCTCGGCTGTGTAACGGCGGATGCTACGACGGGGTAGGTGTTTGTAGCATCGCCGGTCGCCTGGTGTAACTGGATCTTCCTTACTATTACTTTTGGTACTTTTTGGTTTAAACAAGCACAACTGCTACAGTCCCGGTGTAGAGAATGGAGCTACTAATGTCATAATCACGTAGGCTAACTAGTAATAATAAGTGGTAACGCTGCCACCAAGGTGGGAATTAGGCTAGCTAAGTTAAATTTGAAGAGAATTGTCTTAAATACTAACTTCTAGCGAACAACGGACGAATAAACCAACTGGGTTTTAAACTCCTGGTTTTTATTTTTAAACAAACATGTCAAAAAAATATACCACACTTTACGTTTACATTTGGCAAATTTACAACTGAATTAGTTCATAAATAATAGGGGGAATTTACATTAAATTCAACTTGAACAGTTACTGTGTTCACTTAAAACCATTTCAAATAGAAACAGTGATTTTCTTAGGCACAAGGGGATTTCGCAAAAGAGCCCTCTAAATTACGAACAGCCTTGGCTGTCTAGTAATAGTAGACCTGTTTTACAGTAATTTTTCTAAGTGTATACGCTAAACATTAAACCTCCTAGACCTGCTGTTGATAAGTCAACTCCTTAAATTATAGAAGCCGCGGCTACATATAAAGTCGATCCGAGCGTTTAATTACAGCAACCTTCCACGAAGATCAAACCGTCCTTGTTTACTTTAAACTGCGTTTAAAAAAAACATAAAAATAAAAGCTGGTTTTTAGTAAGGGACCGTGAACCCTTAAATTACGGCCGCCAACGTCCGAAATGCCGTTTGGCTTGACGCACCATAAATTTACCTTCTAAAGCTACGAGGTCAAGTTTAAAGTTAAACTATAAATTTTGACGTGAAGTCCCAAAAAATAAACTTTTAACGTAAACTAAGTAAAATACAAACCACTACCTTTATCCGGCATGGCAACAATTGGACCGCGGCATCTCCACTCCCGACCGGCGTAGCGACCTCTAGCTTTGAGAATCTTTGAGCTGTGCTAACGAGTGTTTCTGGGGCTGGGGTTATATACTCATTACCGGAAGTTGGCGCGGACGCCGAGGATAGCTTCGGAGGGGGTGAGCAGGGAAGAGGAGGCGGACATCTTGGAGGAGGAGAGACTGACCTAGATCGGCCGAGCTGTCACTACCGGAAGTCGGAGTGGCAGCGCGGACGACCGGAGTAGCTTGTGCGCTCTGACTGGCTGACGGAATTGAAGCAGTGTTTTGGTTGGATGGATTCGAATTGACAAAGGGAATTGCCGACTTGGAAACTTAGAGGCCAGGTTTGAAAAGTGCGAGTGAGTTTTCAACTCATAACGTGATTTTTAGGCCTATTAAAATAAACTACGATGTTATGCATCGCAACTATTGAAGGAGGGGGGGGGAACGAAGTGTAATGCACAGAACTATTATTCGACTTTGGGAATGAAACTGCTATATACAAGGCATGTTTTTAACGAAGGAAAGCTAGTTTGTTTACGCTTTTAGAGGTTCACTACGGTCGGAGTTTGGATGGAGATGCTATAAAAAATAAACATAAAATCATACACTGGGTCCGTGAAAATATACAAACATAAACATTGGAGCTCCGGTAGGGTTCATGGCAAGAAGTTAAATTTACCAAAATGCATTAAGTGCACAAATAAAAAGATTAAATGTTCCAGCTAGTTTTTAAAGAGCTATATCGCAGTTAAGGTTAGACTTTAAACTGGTTTGGACATCGGACATTTTTCATAAATAAACAAAGTCGTCACTTGTTACAAAAAAAAAAATATCGTGTGTTTTTAACATCTACAACAAAACTAAGCTGAAAAGGTGTTTTGGCTTTATGCCTAAAGAAATATTATACAGTATTTACATTTTACAGTGTAAATCGCCATAAAGACGCTCTTCTGGTAGGTAAGAGGGCTGCCCTCAGGTTTTTTCTTCGGTGGTGTTGAGGTGTCCTCACCACGAGTGTCTGATACGAGACCGCATTTACAGCTGGACGGCTTTGTACAACCAAAAAAACTTCTAGGGAAAGGCAGCATTCCGGAAAGGAATGTAAAAATTAACAGGTAATGGGTAATAGAAACAAAATTTAGTCAGCCTAGCCCGAGGGGCCAGCAATTTCATGTTTTTTGGAATAAATTTCACAATTCTGCTACTCAAATTTATAACAAAATTTTTAAACGTTTGGCAATTAGATGCTTATTCAATAAGTACAATAGCTCTTTAATGAGGCAAGAAATGAATAAATAGTAAGGCTTAAAACAAAGAACACTAGCTTGTCACCTGCATTAGCAAACAAATTTGGAAACCAGATTAAGGTTTCATCATACATTACTGTTAAATCGTGGAAATTCTTAATTAAAAAAAAAAATGGAACTCTATAGCAGCCAATTTTTTCATTAATGCGAAAAAATTGTAAATATTCATGCATATGCTTGAATTTCATTTAATAATTTTTTTTCTATAAAACCGCCACACACTGAAAATGACACCTTTACATATTAAAAAAAAAACTACTTTCTGTCTGGACAGAATGGTTGGTAACCAATGGCAGGGCTGCCCACAGTGGTGAAGGAGAGAGGCGGGGGGTAATGCGAGGAGTGACTGCTATTTCCCATTTCAGGGACAACACAAGGCCAATAGCAAAAGAAAGTAAGAAAAAACATAATGTCAATGGCTTCATGCTACAAATATGCCTGTTCTCCCCTAAATTGTACCATCCTTGCCCCCCTTCCCCCCCCCCCCAGAAAAAAACTTTTCGTTCATTCATACAGCATCACAACCAAGAAGAATGGAATATGATAACATGTATCCCTATTCTTTGAGTTTCATCTTCATTTTACGCGTTGTGTTATCCCTGCCCCAAGACACCCGATAGTATATTGCTGTGAAACTGACAACTTAGGGAGAAAATAAGGAATTTTTTGTGGGTGGGTTGGGTTGTCCAATCGAGGTGGTTACCGTTGACCATTGCAATTCAAAATGTACCCAGTATCCTGAACAGTATCACAGAAAGTAGGTAGGTAATCCTCTTATTTTGTTTTTCACACATGGCATCAAAGAAATTTGCTCATCGATAAAGCATGTGGTTGTGGTTTTTTTTTTAATTTCCATAATCACTCTACGGATTATCTGTTTCTTTTCATTACTCGCCTGTTCCATTATTGGTTGTAGAAAAAAAAAAGCTGTAGGTTTATGAGAAAAAGACTGGCAGCAAGTTCACAAGCTTTACAGCTGCAAATCTACTCACACAGCTGATTACTAAAAATAATTTAGAGTTCGTTTTGGCAGTAAACGTTACTGTAAAAAAAAACTAACAGTACTTAGATTGAGTTTGTTGAATCGGCTCGAATTTGATGTGGCTGGGTATATTTTCACATAAGAGGAGAAAAGTTAGATTCAAAACTAGCTCAAGTGAAAAAATAACGGCTTTTTTTTTGTACAAATCTGGGTCAAACTTTGGCATATAAACATGCCGAATTGTGGCGGTGTGATTGTATAACAAAAAAAAGTGGGGGGGGGGGGGGCAGTCAACAAAAAAAAATGCTGATTCGATGACTATCCCGCGCCGACAGCAGTAGCACACAACGAGAATTATGTGGGTTTACGCAGGGCAGCATAAGAATAGAACATTTTACAAAGGTACTACTTATTTTGGTTTGGTTTGGGCAAGGGCACAACCCTTTTTTCCCCTTATTATCAACTTCTGACTTGCACATCTTTATTTTTCTTTCCCAGGGACGCCAATGGAATTTGAAGAGCAACTCTTCATAGCAATTTTTTTTTTTTGGTGGGGGGAGGGGATTTTTTTTTTTTTTTATCAACAAGGTAACTTTTTATTATTCGGGGTGAAGAATTATTTTTTCGGTGGGGATCGGGGGGGGGAGTTCTAAATAGTCATTGGGCACACGTGACTCAGTCGTTGTTTTGTTCGAAATAATAATTGCGCATGGTGCCGATCTGATAACATGTTCGTCAACCGTCTTATTGTTGGGTGGGTGATAATTAGTTTAATCGTGGCCCGTCACAATACTTGGGCTGGAATTCAACAAACTGATTACGCGATGGCTGCTCGTCATTACACACGTGTTTTGCGTATCACAACAAACAATATCAACAAACTTAGATAGGAACAAACTCCCATTTATTAGAATTCCACGAAGCTAATAACCAGGTCTACTTTGGAATAATTAACAGATTTTCGTCGGTAACATTTCAAATAACGTGCGTTTGGTTCTGCGTTTAATGTCTGCAGTCCTCCAATAATTCGTATCATTAGTTCTATGTGACCTTCGATATCGAACGGTTTCGCTTTCAGACGAACGCGCGTGCGCACTTGCCAGCTTATTTCCGTTTTCGACTTCCGGAAGTTAGTACCGCTCGTTGACGGATCGTGGCGCAAAATAGTTCTAAAAACGGCCGATGCATTGCAGCGGCGGAGCTAGTATCGGAGTAAATGCACGCGCTCGCCGTTAGTACTGAGCGCGAGCCTAGAGTCAGACTTTTGTGTGTCCATAATTTGCTTTTGCTTTAACTACGTAATTTTTATTTACAAAAATTTCTTGAGCCACAAAAACGTCAGTCCCCAAAAACATAAAACGGCAATTTTGATTTTTTGTAAACAGTGTATTTTTATAACTTGTGGTGATGTATTTCACGGGAGGTGTATTCCTCAGAAGGTGTATTCCTTGGTTCATTAATTTATGGAATCTATTTACATGGCTTGGCAGTCTTGTTCTTTGGCATATCTTGTGTGCACTGACCTTTCTGTTGTAGCATTTATTTGGAGTTCAACAGAAACCCCGAATAAAGTCCTCCGTGTGGGGGCGTGAAAACATGGTCTTGTAATAGACATTCGTGGTGAGGACACCTCAACACCGCCGAGCCAAAAACCTGAGGGCAGAACTCTTCAAAATAAGAAGAACTTCGTCTTTATGGCGATATCACTTCCAAATGCCAAAATTATACAATTTGTAATTTATTCTTTTAGGCATAAAGCCACAAACACTAGCTTAGTTGTATTTTAGGAGGGGCTTCCACTTCGATGGTACTTAACCTCACATAAATGTAAAACACACGATATGTTTTATTCTTAGAACAGGTGACGACTTACTTTAACTATGAAAAATGTCCGACGTTAAAATCACTTGTCTGCTTTTGCAAACAACAAAATCTAACCTAAATGCGTTATAGCATGTTTAAAACTAAGCTGGTCTATTTAATCTTTTGATTTTTGCGCTAAAATCACTTTGGTAACTTTAACTTCTTGCAATGAACCCTACCGGAGCTCAACCTTTTATGTTTGTTTATTTTTACGGACCCAGTGTTTATTTATATGTCTATTTTTTATAGCATCTCCATCCGAACTCCGACCATAGCCTACCTCTAAAAACGTAAACAAACTAGCTTTCCTGCAGTTAAAAACATACCTTGTTAATATCAATCCGTTTCCCAAAGTCAAAGGTTTATTCTGAGCAATTCACTTCGTTCCCCCCTCCCCACCCCCTTCAATAGTTGCGATACATAATATCGTAGTTTCATTTTATAGGCCTAAATTCACGTTGTTATGAGTTTAAAACTCACTTGCACTTCCATGCCAGGCCTCTAACGCTCCCAAGTCGGCAATTCCCTTTGTAAATGCAGCCTCACCAATTCCCGTCCAACCAAAACACTGCATTCAATTTCCTCTCCACTCAGAGCGCTCAGCTACCCTGCCCGTCCCCGGCCGTCATGCCCACTTCCGGTAGTGACAGCCCGGCCGGTTTTGGTCAGTCTCTCCTCCTCCAAGAGTCCTCCTCTACCCCACTCACCCCCTCCGTCGCTCTCCTACAGGACCGCGCCTTCCCTCTACCTGCCTGCCAAGCAGAAGGCATAAAAACCCAGACCCAGGATAATTTCGTTAGTACAGTTCACGAATCTCAAAGCTAGAGGTAGCTACGCCGGTCGGGAGTGGAGATGCCGCGGTCCGATTGTTGCCATGCCGGGCAAAGGTAGTTGGTTCGTATGAAACTTAGCTTAAAAGTTTATTTTTTGGACTTATGTGAAGGTGCAAGGCCCTCCAGGACCCACGCATCCTTCACACGGTTGGCCTTCCCCAACTCGAGCGCCCGCTCGCCACCTGGTGGCGAACCCGTAGAATAGAGAGAGAGAAAGATGGCCTCCTTCAGTACAGTTGTGTTATGTCTCGATCGCCAATAAACCAATTGTATCTGAGAAGGTTCGTCGGCAATGGGCACCCCGACGCATCCCAGCAAGAGTTGGCGCCCGACGTGGTAACCCGAAGCAAGAGTTTTACCCAGAAAACGACGAAATTCGACGAGGGGCCCACCACAGCAGAAAGACGTGGCCACGATGTGAGGAGAATGGTGGCAACCGCAACCGCTACCCCATCGATCACCTCAAGCCGTACAAAAGGTGAGATCGAGCCAATTCATTACGCAAAAAAGGCTCAAAAAGTTAACTATGAACATTTGCAAATAAGAAAATAACTCTGACTCGAATGATTTTATGTGTACCGCCCACCGATTCTCTCGTAGCAAATTGCCTAAAGTCAAATCTCCCGCACGTAAATTGTCGCAATTCAAAATCAAATATCAGAGACCAATTGTACTGTTCACCTATTGTAATACTAAATGTTGACAAAACTAAGCCGTCGGACGCAATTTTGGAATTTTTCGACCATTTCAAAGCCTACCAAAAGCAAAAAGCAAGTGGGACTATTTTCTGTGCATTAACACATTTCTCTTTGCCGATCGCATTCCGATGCGGCACATCACGCACTTAAGTGAGCGCGCACGCACCCTGAAAGGCAGGCAGGCGCAGCGCTACTTGCAACACGACGCCATTTTGTTTTTTTGACGATCTCGTGGGCCAAAATTTGGAAATCCCGTTATGAATTCACCAACAAAACCAAACGAAAACGAATATTTTGCAAGCTTCAATGTTGACATTGATGGTGAGCTAGTTGATTTCCTGTCACCCATCCATAATTTTGCCAGAATGACGAACTTGTACGACCAAAGTGTACCATTAGGTGACGCCATTCCTAATCAAATTCCAGCGCCGCAGTTCAAAACGCCGCCGCTAGATGGCAGCACAATCAGCAAAGACGTGTCCACTGGCCAACGCACGCCACCAAAGCAGAAAACGATCTCGAATTGCTCAAAGAGAAATTACGGTGGCAAAGTAATCAACACGAAATCGACAAGCAACAACTAATAAACGATTTCAACAAACAATTGGAAGAATTGAACAGCAAATTCGCTGCATTGCAAACGCAAAAAGCAAATCAAATGGCAACAAACCAAATGCAATGGAGTGACGTGCAGTTTCAGCAACCACTGCATAGCACCCCCGACAACCAGCTAGCACCCCAAACAACCAGAAATTTTTTAACCACTGCAGAAAAACAATTATTACCTGACCAACACCAGAGAAGCAACCATGGTTCAGTAGGCTTAAGTCAAATAAACAACCCTAACCACGGGAATAATGATACCATCCCGTTTTGGCAACAAAACTGTAACCAAATGCAAATGAACATGCCACCAAGCATACAACCAAACCAAATGCAGATGAACATGGCACCAAACATGTATCCAGGTCAGCAGAACACAAACCAAAATGTAGTTCAGCACCAACAACCAAATGGTGTAATAAATAATGTAAGCACCACTGCAAGCAACAGCATGCAACAAACGCTACAAACCAGTGCTGATACCACCCAAAACATGACGTCATCCATGCAGGCACCCTACCAAGTTCCCATCGACATGCAAGCCTACATGCACTACACGCCACCACCATGGATTGCGCATTTAAGCAGCGCAATAACCGCACACACGTTCCAGCCGTTGCCACTCGAGGACAACACCAATCTAAGTGATTGGATACACTCCATGACAGTCAGACTAAAAGGTTGCACACTGCCTCCGCACAAATTTCAAGACATAATTCAATGTAATTTAAGGGGTAGATACTACAACTGGTGGAAAGCACTTGAGATTAAACCGTCCAACTGGCGAGAAATGAAAGCAGCCATACGTGAAGAGTTCAAGAAACCCATCACTGAACAAGAACGACTTGCACAAATCTACAATGCACGTCAACAATACGGAGAAACACCGGCAGACTTCGTACACAGAATGCTGCGCCAAACTCGCAAATTGCAACATAAACTGGAAAAAAATCAGAAGCCGATCTGATAATTGCACAAATGCACAACAAGTACAGATGGACCCTAGCACCCATGGACCTTCAGTCACCAGAAGCACTCCTTGAACGCATCAAGACTCTACCCAACTTCATGCGATTCCCAGAGAAAACTGGAGAACAGAAATCAAACAGCAAACAAACAACGACTTACAACCAAAGTCAACCAACGGCAACATGGGCACCTCAGACAACCAGCCAAGACGACAAGTACCAACGTCAGAGCCAGCAGTCTCAACAGAGCATCCCGTACCAACAACCGCAAGCACCAGCGACGAATCAGAGCACCGCCATCGCACCAGCACCCTCAGCACCGCCACCAGCGTTGATTGATCGCACCATCCCGGCAAATCAAACGACCTATGCTTCTGTATTGAACGCGGAATCACCAGCTTTCGTTGCTCCCTCAGCTGCACCTGCCACTCCTCAGCCTCAAATCGCACCACAGCACCAAGCAAACAGCGCACAACAGCGACGACCTCCGAGTCCCAAGCCATGGCACAGAAACGTCACATGCTACAATTGTGATGAAATTGGGCACATTTCCTCGCTCTGCACCGAACCGAGAAGACCAAGATAGAGCAGACCACCACCCGAAACCATGCACATCGGACCATCCGACGACATGCAGTCAATGCATGTGGTAGCCTACGCCAAAGGTTTCTACGCAGGGCTTGACTCAGGGTCAACCTCAAGCTACATCCGCACTGACTGGCTAACAACGCTCAACCCACACGCCGTGCAAGATCTGCAGCCATTCACAGACATTCAGCCAACACTCGCCAACGGTGACAAGCAACACTCGCCAGGGATCAAGACCATCGGCACGATAAAAATCGCCATCGTCACGCACGGCAGACACTTGACCCAAGAATTCAGCGTCGCAGACGATTTGGCTATTAGCTGCATCCTCGGCAGAGACTACGCCAGGAAGGTGAAGTTACACGTGGATCATGCCAACAACATCGGGAACTTCGACGGAGACATCCGACATTCTTTTCCGCTCTCCACTCACGCAGCGAATCCGCACACGCCGGTCATGAACTCAGCCTGGTTCGTCCAAACCCAGGAAGGCACAGAAAAGCTGAACAACCTCACCGAAGGAGAATTCGAATTTCTGGACTGGCTACTTGAGCAAAACAAGAACATTTTTCCGGGGAAACCAGGGAGATTGAAGGGCACGGAGTACAAAATCAAACTCAACCCAGAAGCCAAACCAATGTCCCAAAGAGTTTATTCGACTTCACCCGCAATTAAGAGGGAGATAAACAAGATGGTGGATGAACTCCTAGCATCAGGTAGGATCGAACCATCTGACAGCCAGTGGGGATCACCCTTTTTCCTCAAACGTAAGAACAACGGAGGGGGTTTTAGGCCAATACTTGACTACCGCTACCTGAACTCGTGGATCGAAACCGACAACTATCCGATGCCGCGGACGGACGAAGTGTTTCACTTCCTCGCCGGAGCGAAGTATATCTCCGTTCTGGACGGCGAGCAAGGGTTCCACCAGATCCCACTGGACCCTGCTAGCCAAGACTGCACGACATTCGTCTGCCGTCAAGGCGCATTTAAATTTAAGGTTTTACCGTTCGGCCTGAAGACAGCCAGTCAAGCCTTCCAACGGACCATGACCCTGATCCTCGGTGACCTCATCAACCACGTGTGCATCCTATATATTGATGACATTATTATAGCCACACGCACGTGGAAGGAACATTGCTGGGCAATCAAGGAAATTTTCAAGCGTCTCAGGGAGGCAGGCTTCACCCTGAAGAGAAAAAAGTGCTTTTTTGGCGTCCCAGAACTCAAAATTCTTGGCATCAAAGTTACGGCAAAAGGCATCGAACTTTCAACGGAGCACATGACTGCCATCCGCAACTGCCCTCGTCCAACCACAAGGAAGAAGCAGGAAGCTTTCTTGGGCCTATGCGGGTACTTCAGAAAATTCATCGACCACTTTTCCTCCATTGCGGCTCCCCTCCATCACCTCACAAGGAAAGACCAAGAGTACCAGTGGAAAGATGAACACCAGAGAGCCTTCCAAACTCTAAAGAGCAAGCTGCTAACCGCGGCATCCTATCCTTGCCAGACTTCTCACAACCATTCATCGTGGAATCGGATGCGTCCACAGAACGTCTTGGAGCCATGTTGACACAGACCATCAACGGTGAAACCAAAGTCATCGAATTCTTCAGTCAAATGCTGAAAGACCGAGAACAGAAGTATCCCGTCTTTGAACTTAAAGCTCTTGCTGCCATCGAAGCAATTGAACATTGGGAGACATACTCGCAGGCGACAAATTTCTCCTGATAACTGACAACTCCGCCCTGAAATGGATTCTATCCAAGAAAACATCTTCAGCGAGAACAGCTCGATGGGCAATCCGGCTACAGACCTTCGACTTCTCAGTCATTCATCGGCCAGGCAAAGACAACATCGTAGCAGACGCCCTGTCACGAAATCCTGCACCAGACAACCCCGATGACGAAGACAAGACGACAAACACCGATAAAGACAAACCGACCATGACAAACAAAATCGAAGAACTGGTTCAAGAGCACAAGACGTCGATGTACCCACTCCTGTAGATACGTGCTCAACCAGAAATCGACATCAGAGACAAGAAGCAAGTAAAAATCGCACAAGAAGCCGACCCAGTTGCAAAACGCATCTCGAAAGCTCTGTCTCGACCCGAACTTGCAGGCAAAGATGAGACGTACAACTATGTTATCAAGATAAGACGCAGCTGTAATGATGACACGTGCGATGCCATTGCTAGTGCTTAACTGACTGACCTTTATTAAGAGACTGGACTGCGCATAACATGGTTATGAGGTGCGCTACGTTACATCTCCCTTTTTTTTTATGGGCTCTTACTCAGTATGATTCGTTAAAACATTAAAAGTATTATTTTAAACTTTGTTTCAGTACATTTTTTTTAAAACGTTTTTACACCCAATTGCATTATTAGTTCTGCCGCGGTTCGTTAATGACACTTTCATCTCTAAAATTCCAATATTTTCTAATATTGCAAGGTAGGCCATCCTGTTTTTCAGGCTAACCTGTTATCAGTATTTTGATGACGGCTTGCAATTCTTCGTTGTTGGCCGTAGCTTGCTTTAATTCTTCACATGCATTGTGAGACATCGGTAAAACAATTTGCACTTCTAGATCACTGAAGTCCTCTTGAGGTTTAGAGTTTACACAATCACGGCTCAACGTATCAGCAACCGGAATGTCAGTTCCTTCGCAATACTTTATTTCTGGCGAGTACTGCAACACATCAAAGAATATACGCTGTAGTCTTGGTGGCGCTTTGTCGATATTCTTTTTACTAATTGACTCGAGAGGCTTGTGATCTGTCTCAATGATTAGTCTCTTTCCATAAACATAGTCATGAAACTTTTTGCATCCGAATCGAATTGCATAGGCTTCCTTCTCTATTTGAGGATATCGCAGTTGACACGCAGTTAAAGCTTGCGTAGCATATGCAATTGGTTTCCCATCCTGGAAAAGTGCTGCCCCAACAGCTGTTGAACTAGCATCTACGGAAATTGTTACATCTTTGTTTACATCATAGTAGGCCAACACTGGTGGAGTCTTTAATGTTTGTTTCAGCTTTTCTAAAGCTACTTCTTGTTCATAGGACCATTCCCAAGCTACGTCCTTGACAAGTAATTTGCGAAGTGGCTCTGTTAATGTTGAATATTTGCTCAAATATGGAGCCAAAAATACAGTCATTCCTAACAATCTTTGAAGTTCTGTAATGTTAGTTGGACTTTTAATCTTGTCAATAGCTTCTACCTTTTCAGGATCCATTCTGATTCCTTGTTCTGAGAGAATGTGGCCGAGAAACTTGACTTCTTTAGCTTTCAGGATGCATTTGGATTTGTTTAATCTGATGCCTGCTTCATATAAACGTTGCATCACTCGAATCACCAGTGCTCGAAGAGCTTCCAACGTAGCTGCATACATTAGTATATCGTCCACAGAGCATTGTACGTTTGGTATTCCTTCCAGTATTTGTTGCATCATTTGCTGGAATATCTCTGGTGCTGATGCAAGGCCAAAAGGAACCCGATTAAAACAGTATCTCCCCCATGGCGTGTTTACTGTCAAATACTTCGACGTACGCTTGGAGACTTTTGCTTGCCAAAATCCTCCCTCGCAATCCAATTTTGCGAAATATTTTGAACCTTTTATGTTTGCTGATATTTCGTCAAAGGTTTTCAAGGGGCAGTGACGTCTTTTCACTGCTCGATCGATTTCTGTTGGATCAATACAAGGACGTATCTTTCCGTTACGTTTCACTATCACTAGAGGAATAACAGCAGGAGTAGGTTCGGTTATAGGCTCAATAACACCTAGCGTGACCATCCTGTCCAACTCCTGTTTTACTTGTTCCTTAATAGCATGCGGAATTTTACGAGGAGGATAAATTTTGAATTCAGCCTTCTCATCCAGTTCAATGTCGTATTCAAAATTGACCACACATCCTAGACCTTGAAATATTTTCACTTTAATTTCTTCATCTGTTAAAGGTGCTTCCACAGCATCGACTCTTTTAATCAGATTAAGGCTGGTGCATGCATGCTTTCCAAGTATTGGCTTGACTGGCTTATCAACCACAATAAATTTGATTGGCTTTTTTTTGTCGCACAGTACATAATAGCTCCACCTCTCCATAAACTGGAATACTATCATTTGAAAATGTCACTAGCCGTTTGGTGCGTGATGGAATAATATTTCCTCTCGTTTCTTTCACCAATGTTAGAGGCAGGACGTTGCATTGTGCGCCCGTATCCAATTTAATGTTGATATTTTTGTTTTTTGCTAACTCAATATCTTCTGTCCAATCACTTTTGTTAGTGTCCTTGGTCATTAGGCCTATTTCATCGACAAATAAGGTTTCATAGTCACCTTCGACGGCATGTACACCAGCTTCCAGTCCAGTCTCTTAATAAAGGTCAGTCAGTTACGCACTAGCAATGGCGTCGCGCGTGTCATCATTACATGGTGTCAGAATTCTTGAAAGAACCGTTACAAAAACATGGTGAAACTGAAAACTAACTGTACAAAGAAGAAGCTGAAAGTGTCAATAACGAACAGCAGCAGAACTAATAATACATTGGTGAGTGAAAAGTGTGAATAAGAAAAGAAACGGACGAGCGCTGCAGACGCATTATCAAACGAAATGCCGCCGACGGAAGACATATTGTCGGGAATACGCCCACCAAAACCGCTTGTTATCACGTCAGATAATATGGCCATATCCTGGAAACTTTGGCTGCAACAATTTGAATGGTATGCGACTGCTAATAAACTGTCTCGTCAAACTCCAGAAATACAAGTTGCAGCGTTTATGCCAAGTATTGGACCGGACACAATTCGTGTTTACAACACATTTTCACTTACGCAAGTACAAAGTAAAGACATCCAAGTAATTAAATCTAAATTTGCTGAGAAAATTTGCACCAACACCTAATGAATCTTATGTGCGGTATCCATTTTTTAAGCTCGTACAAAAAGAAGGGGAATCATTTGATGATTTTTTGACCACAGCTAAAATAGATATCCAAGATTGTGGGTTCGGTACACTAGAAGACAGTCTCCTTAGAGATAAAATAGTGTTTGGTGTAAATAAAGAAACTGTAAGACAACGCTTACTAGAAGAAGAGAACCTTACGTTAACCAAAGCTATACAAACTTGCAGGGCATTGGAAGAAGCTGCTAAACAAATATTAACAATGAAGGATGAAAACCAGCAAGTGGATGTAATTAAACAACGTCGAGCTTTCAATAAAGCTACAACTAGTGTTGAACGTGTGTGCGGCTGATGTGGAAAAAGCCACGAAAGAAACAAATGCCCAGCATATGGTCAGACTTGCAAAAGTTGTCAAAAGAAAGGACATTTTGCTATAAAATGCCGCTCTAAAGCAAATAAAGAAAGTGGCTATTCAAGATTTGTTAAAAGAAAAGTAAACGAAGAATCCCACTTCTGACACCATGTAATGGTGACACGTGCGACGCCATTGCTAGTGCGTAACTGACTGACCTTTATTAAGAGACTGGACTGCGCATAACATGGTTATGAGGTGCACTGCGTTACAGCAGCTACACCTTCGCCACCGACGGAGTACTCTACTACGTTGACCCTCTGGCTCCGACAAGAGGTCACCCGGAACATGCATGGTGCATCTACGTGCCAAAGACACTGCGTCACACCTACCTAAGGGACTGCCACGATCACAAGCAAGCAGGACACTTAGGAGTGACCAAAAAGATGCAGAGGCTAAGAGCAGTAGCACATTGTCAACACGTTTTCCGACTGCAAATCATACGCGAGATCCTGCCATGTATGTCAAATTGCCAAGACATCCCAACAACGACGCATCGGTGACATGCAACCAGTCATCCCAAGTTCTCCATTCCACATGATGGGAATCGACTTCGTCGGCCCACTCCCTCCATCCACGCACGACCACAAGTACATTATGACCATGATGGACTATTTCGCAAAGTTCTTATGGCTCATTCCCACCAAAGTGGCAACTGCAAAAACGGCCGCACGCAAATTCAAGCAGCACATCCTGGACGAGCATGGACCGCCAACCATACTTGTTTCCGACAATGGCGCGGCGTTCATCTCGAAGCTGTTCACCAACCTACTCGAGACCACCGGCATACGACATCATCGCACCACGGCATATCATCCGCAAGCGAATGCCACAGAGAGGGCTCATCGGACGATGAAGGGATGCATTCGTGCATTTCTCCAGGACCACGAGACTACTTGGGGACCACTACTGCCGACTCTCCAGTATGCTATCAACACGTCGCCACACATCAGTACTGGAGAAACGCCGTACTACCTACTACATCTTCGAGACCCAAGAGTACCACTCAAAGTCATCAGCCTACACGACATGACAAATCACAGAACGCCTGAAGAATATGCTGAAGAAACGAGCAAGATTAGAGAAAAAGCCTACGACTTAGTCGCTGCTCATCTTGCGGAGGCAGCACGAGGAGCAAAAATCTTCTACAACCAAAAGCACCGCAAAACAATCTTCAAGGTGGGCGAACTAGTCAAAGCAAGGAACCACGTACTCTCGAGCGCCGACAAAGGCATCGCGAAAAAACTGGAACCTCTGTTTAAAGCGCCGTACCGAGTCGTGGAGAAAAGAAGCCCAGTTACATACCGCATCACCTCGATCAACGACGCCTCTGTCACCAAGGTGATCAACGCTAAAGAGCTAGAACCATACTGGGACCCAGTTACCATGGATCGCAGGGGACCGCAACCAACCCCGACCACAAACGACGTCAACAATGCAAACCCAGACACGATTCCAGAAGACCAGTCAGACCTGGAAGCATCCGACGACGAAGAGTCAGGCTCCAGCAGCTCCGAACCTGAATCCGATCCAAACTGGAATCAAAACGATGAAACCCCAGACTCCTCAGACTCAGAAACCGACAACAACCAACCATCAACCACTACCAGAGCAGGCAGAGTCAGAAAGACACCAGCACACCTGAAGGACTTTGTCTGCCTAATGTCCAATCTACCTTTCAGCAACCTGGAAGACGAAGACTGGACAGACATGCACAACTCACAGTAGGAGAGGGAGGAGGCGGCAGGAGCGCGGCTGTAAGGGAGCAGGGAGGTGAGAAAGACGAGCTAGACGTCAAGAGGTGACCAAAAACTACTGCAACGACGGCCACTGCACGAGTGTAAAAGCAAATAAGGAACCAAGACATTTGGATAACAAAGAAAGACCAAGACGAGAGGCAAGGAATTAAAAAACAAGATGGTCAACGACATCCAAAATCCCCGAAAGACAAGGCTCCAAAACGACGACTCGGCAGCGGCCACACAGCTGTGAAAGAGGCATCACCAGGAGAAGTCGAGCAACTCCAATTCACCACCCCAGCATCCACGCAGAAGCAAGTGCCACCACCATCGCTCGATAACTGGGAAAGACCATGTAGAAGTCCAGAGACTAAGTCGTACCTTCGGGGCGCAAAAGTGCATCAGTTGTGACGCAAACACGACACCACATACTATGGCCTTTGAACTAAGTCGCACCTTCGGGGCGCAGTCGTGAGTGTTTTTTTTTTCCCATCGTGTACAAACAACCACGACTGCAACACAAACACACGAATGCCACACCAGCAATGGAACTAAGACGCACCTTCGGGGTGCAAGTGCAAGCTTGAGTAAATGTGAAAGTCAGTCGTGAGTTGCACGCAACCTCTGAAGCCAGAAGCTTGGGCAGGAAGATTAAGAATTTTTTTCTTCTTGAACTGTGCAAACCGTGCCTGAAGAACTAAGCCGCACCCTAGGGGCGCAAAACCAAGAAGTGCGCAGAACAAAGAAGAAGCATTTTTGATTTTTCTTTAAAACGATTTTTGTTTGTAACCTTCGCTATTAAGGAATCGGATCTTCATTGTAATTTTGAAAATTTTTTTTGTAATCTTAAGGAGGACCACGTAGCCTACCTTGGGGCGACGATGCCTCACCTTTATGGAGAGGGGGGAGTGTGTGAAGGTGCAGGCCCTCCAGGACCCACGCATCCTTCACACGGTTGGCGTTCCCCAACTCGAGCGCCCGCTCGCCACCTGGTGGCGAACCCGTAGAATATATAGAGAGAAAGATGGCCTCCTTCAGTACAGTTGTGTTATGTCTCGATCGCTAATAAACCAATTGTATCTGAGAAGGTTCGTCCCAATCTTTTCCCGTGCTTGTCTGGGATCGTCGGCAATGGGCACCCCGACGCATCCCAGCACTTACACGTCAAAATTTATAGTTTAATTTAACCTAAACCTTGTACCTTTGAATGTAACTTATGGTGCGTTAAGCCAAACGGCATTTTCGGACGTTAACGAACATAACATAAGGGTTCACGGTCCCTTCCTAAAAACCAGCTTTTATTCACCGTTTTCATTATTCTAACATAATGTAAACAAAGGCCGTCGGGTCAGTTAGATTTGCAGAAGCACAGTACTTCATAGAATGTACATCCCTTTTCTAACGTGATATTCTGATGGGGACGGTTTGATCGTTTGGGTGTTCCCTTTTGAAACATAACTGTATAACAGGTCTACTTTTATACGTCAGCCGAGGCTGTTTGTAAATTAGAGGGCTCTTTTGCGAAATCCCCGTTGCCTAAAATCACTGTTTCTAATTTGAAATTGTCTGTGAACATAATTTTTGTTCAGTGTCGAATTTAATATAAAATTCTAAGCAAGCTTTTAAACTAAAAGCTAAGTTCTGTAAAATGGTATAACTAAATGTAAAGTGTAGCCCTTTTCATGTTTAACTAAAAATAAAACCAGGAGTTTTAAACGCCAAACGCAGCTTACGAAATGCTGTTACTGAATGTGCTAAATCACAACAATTAGTAGCCGCAGAAATGGAAATGTTGAAGGGAAACACCACGATCGCCTCGAGGCTTGCCGCTGGCAGTCAAGAAACGGAAGCGACTGGTGAACAGGAAACGAAAGTACTATAGATAAGGCAGATGATGAGTGTGATATGGGCAGCCGACTGTGCCCAACATCCCACCCTTAAAACGAATACGATTTTGAAGCTACAGAATCTGCTTTGACTCGTGATGCTAGAGAAAAGGAAAAACGGCCCTCTTTCCTTTCAATTGATTCTTCTTTTTCTCGGCCATCTGACAGTAGTAAACCTGCTGAAAACAGACATGATAGTATAGTAGACAACCGAAACTTGGAACTTTGCTTTGACCAGAATGATAGTGTGAGCGCTATTCAAAATGGTCTTAATACTGATGGAAGTCGAAACCGAATCTTAACGCAGTCCAATGGACTTAGCCCTGGCCACAACAATACTTTAAGTGCTGTTGGTGCTTTAATTCGAAACCCTAATGATGGGAAAGACAGACAAAATGTAAGCACTTATAGCTGTTCTGGAAAGGTGGCTTACGGCAAAACTACTGTGAGTTTATGCCCTAACCCTTCCCCTCATCAGATTCCCACTATCGCATTGACGAATCGTTGTCAAAATGGATTCCAACAACCAATTACACCAGTTCAAAACAGTGCTCCTTCTGTCAGCGACAAACGGCTACGCGCATGTGATGAAGATGGATTCTATGAAGTTAAATACAAGTCCACCAGGTAAGGTAGAAACAATGGGACTGTTGTTGGAACTGGGTCCGAGAGTATGGGATTGAGAAGCATTAGCCCAGTAAACGGCCTTACATTATTTGTGGCGCGTTTAGACCCGGATACCAAAGAGGTAGAAGTGAAGAAACACCTTGCAGTCTTGAACGTTAGGGCCACGGTCGTACGATACAAAACACGATCAGAATCCCCCTCTTATTTTTCCTTCAGAGTCACTATTGACGAGGGTGATGTACCGAGAGTCCTCAACAATGAAGTCTGGCCATCTGGAACTATAGTGCGACCTTATCAATTTAGAAACCGTGTTCCTCAATCCAATCCTCACCATTATGAAGACACATCTCAAAATAGCTTCATTCAACTGTAAATCGCTGCTGAGAGCCTATGAAGGGGTTGCAGAAGTGTGTGATGCTAGTGATATTGTGTTGTTACAGGAACATTGGCTGACACCAGAAAACCTTGATGCATTGAGCTTTGTGCATGACGATTTTTGTGGGTATGGGGTTTCTGCTGTTGACACGGGCTCGGCAGTTATTAGAGGCCGCCCGTATGGTGGTGTGGTTGCCCTGTGGCGTAGGAGCATCGATGAATTTGTGTCTACCATTAACTTTGGTGACAGCAGGATGGTAGGCCTACGTGTGAATACGGAGGCTGGTGATTTGTTAATTGTATGTATATATCTACCTTCAAATACGCATGCCAATGAGGAGATTTTCTTGGACTACCTCGGTCGACTAAATGATATCATTGCGAGCGAAATCTTTGACGACATCTTGTTTGTTGGTGACTGGAACGCTCATACTACTTCGAACAGATTCAAAGAGCTCCATGATTTTGCTACGGAGACTGGCCTCCACATTAGTGACACTTACCTGCTTGAATCTGAAAGCTACACCTACACCAGTGACATGGATATGTCTGTCACCTCATGG
>JAHWFP010180679.1:0-14620 GCA_023313725.1 Lithobius niger | reverse complement strand
GGGGGGGGTTTTATGCTGGAGAGGGGGGAAAGCGCGGACGTCGAGGATAGCTGCGGGTGTCTGATTGGTGGAGGGCCTCGAGAACAATGGAAAGTGGGAAGAGAAGTCGGATGAACAAAGGAACTGGGTGCAGAGCCGTTTGAAGGAGTAGGGACATGTAAAACGGAAAAGATAGGCCTGTTTTGAGTTTTACTCAACTGAACTTTCGGAAATAGGCCTTTATTTTGAATTATTGGCTATGGATTCCGTATTTACATGATTGCAACGTGAATAGGCTCTTGTTAAAGCTTAATACTTTGGCTTGGGTAATGCATAAAGCATTACTATTAAATTAAACAAGCTTTAACGGTAAACTGCAGTGTTAAACACCACAACTAGTTTGGGCTGGTGAGGGGGGCAAAAATGGGGGATTCGAAGTTTTTGCACAGTTTGACTTTCGGAAATGGGTTAAACAGATCTTTTTAAGAATTCTTTTAGTGTTTAATAGTAGATCAAGCTATTCGTAGATTTTGGTAGGTCTCAGTCAGGTTGGAGGAGAACTAAAATAAACATATATACACTGAAAAATTCGTGTCCGGTAGAATGCCAGGTCGTAATACGTTTATACGTTTGGACATATGGTAGCGTTTCTGGGGGTAAAAGAATATAAATAAAGTATAAATGCGGTTAAATAAACTAGCTTAGTTGAATGCTATAACGCATTAAGTTACTGAGAACATTTAACGTTAAAAATTTTTAAAGTTAAAATTCGATCGTTGTGGAAATTTTTCATATGGGTTGCGGCCGACAAACACAATAAAAAATATCACACTAAAAATAGGTTGTCTGTATAAATCCTCTTACAATACACTAAGCTAGTATGTTCGGGCTTTTTGCCCTAAAAGAAAAAGGATAAAATACAAATACAAAAGTACAGAGTTTCATAATGGCGGCCATGACGACGGAGTGCTTCGGTTCGTTTTGGTGAATTTCAAATGCAGATTTGAAGATCTTCCTGGTGGAAAGCCCGGATTTGGGCTTCCCAAAGAGTCTTATATTTAGACAGGCTATTAAATGTCGAAGAGTTTGTGAGAATCGGACCATTATTGCAGAAACGGCGAGGTATGCCTCGGCGAGGCATTTGGGTGCCTCAAGAAAAAAAAATTTCATTTTTGAAAAACAGGCGTTTTTCGGTGGCGCTCGTTTACAGCAAGTAGCCGGTGGAGGGCAGAATGACTGCATGTGACAGAGAAACACAGTGATGAGGATGGAGCCTAGTGCTCTGTGCCGGTAGCCCCGGATGGTGAACCGAAGAGGACGGAATAGGTCCTAGAGGAATAGCCTCAGAACATGGTGAGTCCTTTGGAAGGAGGACCGGTTCATGGACGAAAGGGCCGGCGCATCATCCACTGTTTCGGATGGAAGCAATGGGAGGCGAAAGACTGTCCCTGGCGTAGGAGTGGAGGAACGCACCCTCCGCAGGACGACGGAAGGCGGAGGCAGAGTTGGCTGGAGTCGGAGCAGGATGCAGCTGTGTGTAGTAGTAGTTCCAGAGTAGTGTGTAGATGAGAAACCTTCTGAAGGAAGGACGGAAAAGCGTGGCGAACCCGGCAAGGGCGGAGGAGTCATCCTGAACTGAAGGAACAGATGAAGCAGCCATAAAACCGTTGTAAAAGCAACAGAAGGCAAGGCAATCCAACAGGAAAGGGAGCGGAGGAAGGCGCCCTTCCGCGGAACGAAGGTATGCGGAAGGCGACGATGTGGTGGGGAAGCTCGGAACGATCACTCACGGTGATCACCCTACGAGAAATGATGCCGATAGTTCGCTGCACTGGAGCTTATATAAGCAGACTCAGGCCCGCGCATGCGCAGTACCGTACGAGCTAAGCAGGGAAGACAACTTTCAAGATTCTAGGGGAAAATAAAAGGGGAAACTGCTATTAAAACAGGTAATATATATTTTGTCGGCTATAAAAACCGATACTAGGAGAATTGAGTTTGTCTAATACTAATGAAATAAAGCACTAGATCTCGACATTCAACATCATTGTTTCCTTTAACATTTGGAAACGATAGTAAAAAAGACCCTCAGGTTTTTGATATTTTGCGGCGAATCAGATGTGAAGACTTGGTTCTTTACATTTTTCAGAAATCATGAACAGTCGAATTTGGATCTCTCTTGGTAAACTGTGGTGACCCAGAAAGGGGCAGTTTGTTTAACGATGAGGGTCTTGCTTCCGTTTTGATGGTTGACTTGCTTCTGTTTTCTAGTGCGTAAAGGGGACTGGATGACATCCGGCGGCTCCGATGGGATCCAGACGTTGTAGTCCATTTGCTGGCTTCGTAATCTCCCTACAGTAGTGTGAGGTGAGGACAGAAGAACTATGCTGTGATGCTGTTGTCAGGAAGTCCGAAACTGGGATGAGGTTGTGGAATGTCCATGACGTCGAGATTGTTCTCAATTCATGAGCCGTCACTCTGATGCAGTTGTTAGCGCAATTGATGTTTTTGATCTTCATATGTACTTAGGATGACCTTTCTTGTCCATTGTGCTGTGGTGCCAGTCACGGTTCCGCCTAGGTCACTTGAAGGGTTGAAATTTCTGATTTCTGCCCCTTTGAACCAAATAGTCGGTTGTGGCACGTTATTACTTCACGGTGAGATTGTTGGCGGAGCCCAAGGTTGTGTTCAACGGTTGAGCTTGTTAGTTCTTGTTCTCTTTGTTGCAGCAGTGTCCCCATGTGTAGTGTAGGACTGCGGCATTGAAGGAGTGGATGGATCCAGGTGTCTGGGTTTTCTTTACTCGTGATGAAAATTGCGATTGTGGCGTCCAGTGCTTGTTACGTTAATGGACTGATGCAAGGAGGGGAGACCCGGTCGAGGTCTCCACAGCTTTGACAAGGGAAGCCAAAGACGTGTTAACAGACTTGCCTCGGTTGCCTGTCTGGCTGGTGGCGAACTCTGCGGTGATGCTGATGCTGGTCCTGCTTTGAGAGTTGAGGCTTGGCTCGCTCAAAGGTTCCTTGGATTAGGGGATGAAGGGGAGCGACAATGTCGGGTCACTGGCAGAGGAATCATGATGGCTGGAAGGGTGGTCGTCTGGGTGGTGACATCCTTTGAGGTTGTTTGGTCATCACTGTGAAGCAGCGCGTTTGGTCAGTGCATCAGACAAAAGAAAGGGGGGGGGGGATTGAGGCTTAATGGCGCGTCGACAACTTGGTCATTAGCGCCAACCTCAGTCACAGTGCAGTGGTCCGGGTTGCCACTGCACCACACATTACAGAGATGTTATTCAAACCCCTAATCTAAATCTTGTCATACATCTGTACCTCCTGCAAAAATTGAAAAACACCGGACAGGAGGACAGACTTATCACCTAATTGACGCGCAATGTCATGCGGAAGATGGAAACGACGACGAACACCATCAAGATGGTGACAATCAACAAGGAAGTGCCGGACCGTAAGTGGCCGTCGACACCAAGAACATTCAGGAGGGTCAACCCCCCGCAAAAGGAAACAGTGAGTAAGTCGAGTGTGACCAACGCGCAAGCGGGCCAACACCGCTTCCTCACGGCGACTGCGGCGACACGCCGAGTGCCATTCCTCAACAGTGCCTTTAATAGCACGTAACTTATTACCGACTTGACTGTCCCACAAGGCTTGCCAAAAAGCGTGTGACCTCAGACGCAGAGTCGGAAAAGCGTCTGAGGGAACAAGGCCGAGATCCCTCCGGAGCGGGCCAGAAACGGCCCATTTCGCTGCAGAATCCGCATGCTCATTTCCACCCATCCCAACATGGCCCGGGATCCAGCAGAAAAGCACGGTTTTCCGCCGGCCAGGCAAGCGGGAAAGCAAAGCTTGGACACGTTGTGTCAAGGGATTCCGAGGATTGTAATTCGCCAAGGACTCCAGGGCACTCATGGAATCGCTAAAGACAATGAAATGCGTGCCCTGAAGGTCAAGGATCCATTCCACCGCCAAACCGAGAGCCAAAAGCTCTGCAGAAAACACAGAATAGCCTGATGGAAGGCGATGGGCAACCGTCACTCCCTTACACACACAAGCACACGCCACGCCAACGTCCGACTTCGACCCATCAGTAAACAGCCGCTGATAACCGGCGTACTGAGAACACAGCCGCCGGAACTCCTACAAGTACCTTGCTGGTAGAGTGGAACCCTTCGGGAGGGACGCCAGAGCGAAAATGAAAATGCCACCTGGGACAAGCCAAGGAGCCACTGGCATCCCCGCAAGCCTCAAGACGCAGGGTATTTCAAAGGCTATTTCCTGACAGGACTGCTGGAGCCTATCGCGGAAATCACCCTTACCCACACTGCGTCTACCGACTCGCAAGTCTGGCCCAAAAACCATGGACCAAGCAGGACTGGATTGCACAGCACGCAACCGCACAGCATACTGAATGGCAAGCTGTCGCCGACGAATGGACAAAGGTGGCTCCGAGGCCTCAGCATAGAGGCTGACCACTGGAGACGTTCGAAACGCCCCAGTCGCAGGCCACTCTGATGCACAGTGTCCAACATCTGGAGAGTCGAGTCACTAGCTGAACCATAGACCATGCACGCATAATCAAGTTTGCTGCGGACAAGGGCTCGGTAGAGGCGCAACATGGCAGTATGATCGGCACCCCATGAAGTGCCCGACAGAACCCGCAAGATGTTAAGCGCCCGCAAAGCCTTGTCCTTAAGTTGACGCACGTGTGGAAGCCAAGATAACCTGGAATCGAACACCAGACCCAGGAAACGTGCCTGTGGGACAACAGGAATCTGTGCCTGTCCCAAGTACAGGCAAGGATCTGGATGCAGTGTTCGTTGGCGGCAAAAGTGGACGCACAGTCTTGTCCGGAGAAAACCGGAAACCATTACTGACCGCCCAGGTCTGGACTTTGTTAATCGCCAGCTGTAGCTGCCGCTCGCAGGTCTGCATGCGAGCTGCCCGAAAGCGCAGGCCGAAGTCATCGACAAACAATGACTGGGGAACAGCGGCCTGCCGAGCAATGGGGTTGATCCCAATAGCAAACAAGATGACACTAAGAACACCACCTTGAGGCACACCATTCTCTAAGACAAACGGGCGGGAAAGCGTCGCCCCGACACGAACGCGAAAAGAACGGCCCTAGAGGTAAGCGGAAAGCAACAGTGGCATCTCTCCCCTCAAGCCACAGTCATAGAGATTACGGAAAATCCCATATCGCAAGGTCGTATCATAAGCCTTCTCCAAGTCAAAGAAAACCTGAACCAGATGTTGACGCAAGCGGAAAGCCTCCCTCACATCCGATTCAAGGGCAACTAGATGATCGATAGTCGACCGAAACCGTGGAAAGCCACACTGGGACGCAGATAAGAATCCCCGTGATTCCAAGACCCAGACCAACCGCTCACTGACCATCCGTTCCATAAGTTTACAGACACAGCTAGTCAGAGCGATTGGGCGATAACTGGAAGGAGAAGTAGGGTCTTTGCCCGGTTTTACAATCGGGATGATCACTGCTGTCCTCCACGCTGCTGGAATAGAACCCTCTGCCCACACACGGTTGAACATCCCCAGCAAGAACTGCTGGGAGGCAAGAGGCAGATGTTTCAACAGTTGATAGTGAACATCATCAGGCCCCGGGGCGGAGTCATGCGACTTTGGACAAAGCTGAAACAAATTCCTGCCAGGTAAACGACGAATTGTACTCCTCTAGCCTATCGGAGCGAAAGTCGAGAGAGTGAGCCTCTTCTCTACGCTTAATCCCGAGGAAACCAGGATCATAATGGTCATCACTCGAGACCCGCGCAAAAGCAGACCCAAGACAATCGGCGATATGCGGCACAGAAGAGATCACGGCATTCGCTACCATTAACTGCGACACCGGGGAAGGCATGCTCTTCCCTGAGATCTGGCGCACCTTCCTCCACACTTACCGAGAAGGTGTGGAGCGCGTGATTGACGAAATATAAGCCAACAACGAAGCACGCCTAGCCTCACGGATGACATACCGGGCACGGGCACGGCAGCGTTTAAAGGTTACCAAGTTTTCAGTAGTAGGGCTCACCGTAAATGCACGCAAAGCACGCCTGCGGGCCTGAATGGCCAGTCCGCAAGCTGGTGTCCACCACGGAACAGGAACTCGTCTCGGCTGCGTGGACGTACGCAAGCTAGTAGCATGAGCAACAGCAAGGACCACATCAGTGAAATGAGTGGAAAGTTCATCCATATCAGAAAAGTCCTCAACCGCACGCTGAAATACAGCAGCCCCAGCAAAGGCTGACCACTCAGCTCGTTTAAGCGCCCACCGAGCTGGCCTGGAGGCCACGGAACCCCCTCGTGTTGTGGACAACACAATGGGGAGGTGATCGCTCCCATGCAGATCGGCAGTGACAGCCCAAGTGAAATGAACTGGGATGGCTAGCGAACAGAAGGCTAAGTCCACCGCTGACCAATTGCCCGTGGCCAGGTTACAGTGAGTCATGGCTCCATCGTTCAGGATGCAGACGGATCCGCTCTGCATCCACTCCTCAAGGATCCTCCCTTTGTTGTCCGTATGAGGCCCCCCCCCCACTGGACGTGGTGGCTGTAAAAGTCGCCCAGCAACAGAAAAGGGGCAGGAAGACCTCCAGGTCACCAACCCCAAAGACTTCATCCGGTGGCAAATAAAGCGAACAGACACTAATATCGAAGTGGAAAGAAACTCTAACTGCTACCGCCTGAAGCCTAGTGTGCAGAGGCACACTGGCATGTGGCCGAGAGTGTTGAACCAGCACTGCAACACCACTATGTGCACGTGGCACAGGATCAGCATCCAGACGGTAGACAGAATAACCTCGAACAACCGGATTATCTGACGCCCTAAAGCAGGTTTCCTGTAGACAGCAGCACAGAGGTCGCCAATGCGACAAAAGCAGCCGCAGCTCTTCGGCATGGGTCCGATAACTTTGGCAGTTCCACTTAACGATGGCATGCGTAGGCATTAGGGCGGGCTGAAGACTGAATCATTCTCCTCAACTCCTACTCTGGGCGATCTGAAAACATCCGAATCCTCACCTGAATCAAAAGATGGAGTGAGGTTCAGAACAAAGTTGTCCTCGGAAGGAGGAAAAAGTTCGGGAGAATTGGAACAGGAAATCTCTCCCTGCTCCATGGGCAAAGTAGTATCAAGATGTTGAGGGGACACAACGGACCCCTCAGCAAGCTGGCCGTTCAACGACCGTTTCACCTTCTCTCCTGGTGGCGACGTCCTCACGGGTGGTATTGAGGCTTTACCAGCAGGAGCCTTCTTCTTCAACGTTTTCTGTGGTTCACTCCGGGCAGGCGGAGGTTTAGCTGAAGAATTAACCTGCCTGGGAACAGTCGGAACAGTTGCAGCAGCAGGAACAGCAGCAGGAGCAGAAGCATTTGCAGGCTGGGCAGATGTAGACGGCAAGGCAGCAACCGGGTTCGAAGGACCCAAAAGACCCTGCAGAGATGGATGTTGCTGGGTCAACAAAGTAATAAGCTTGCCCACTGTCCTCGTCAAAGACCTCAGCTCAGCGCGTAAATCTGCCAAATCAGCAGACTCACTAACTGGGCCAGGCATTGGCGCACTGCACACCTGCGCAAAAGAACGAGTCATTGCCGGTGCCGATAGCTTGGCTTTCTTTCGGGCCTCCGAGTAGGAAAGCCCGTCCTTCACCTTTAGTTCCTGCACTTGACGTTCAACATAAACACGACAGTCCCGTGAAGAGGCTTGGTGCTGACCACCGCAGTTGACGCACTGCTTCGGGCCAGCACAGTCAGCGCCTTCATGGGGTGCCTGAGCACAGCTAACACAGGTAGGCTTACCTGTACACGAGCCGCTGGTATGGCCGAAGCGTTGACAGCGGAAACACCGCATCAGATTCGGAACGTAACTCCTGACCTTCAAGCGCAGGTAACCAGCAGTAATGTGCTGCGGTGCAACTGGCGTATCAAAGGTCAGGAAAAAGGTGTCAGTTGGCTGGGCACCATTCTCGCCTTTCTGTGTTAAACGCCTCACAGCCGTAACACCCTGTGACTTGAGTTCGTCCAGGATAGCATCATCACTGAGACCCCTCAAATCAAAGCATGTCACGACCCCCTTGCTGCTGTTCAAAGAACGATGGGGCTCGACATGCACTGGGCATGACCCCAGTGCACTCGCTTTCAAAAGCCTCTTCGCCCGACCATCGTCTGCAACTTCTACAAGGTATCCCCAGCACGGAGCCGAGAGACACTCTTCGGATCAGAACCACAGATCCCTTTCAGAGCTTTGTAAACAGCGAATGGACCGAGTTGTGTAACATCTCGGCCCTCGCCTGTCACCACCAGGAACTTCGGGACTTGGTCCTGACTCTTACTAAAGTATGGTAACTGGGCACCAGGCCCAACCATCTCGGGTTCCCTTCTCTGGCGCTTGCTAGTGCGGCGAGGAGGGGAAGAATTTTGGGGGGGAAGAAATTTTATCGGGGGAGGGGGGGGAAGTAGTTGCCATGTAGAGCAAAAAGAAGTCGCGGCGGTGCGCCCCCCAGAAAAGAAAACCCCGCGCGGCACTTGGGTGATGCAGGGCCGGAAGCCGCATATCCAGGGCCCTGCACCAGGAAGCTAACACCGACGTCTATCTCGGTGAGGTGGCAGCCTAAGCATGCCGAGAGGCGAGGCCACCAAGGAAGCCGTACACACCACCTCCGTTGATAACCCAAACAGTTCGGGTCCGTGATGCAGATGGGTACAGCACAAGCCACCTCCCCACATCGACAGGACCCGAAAAGTCATAGCCAATTGACCTTAGGCCGGCTCGCCCAGGCCACCCGTCCTCCGGAATAAGGAGCCAAAGCCCGAAAGCCAGGATCTCCGCCTCCACGGATTACTAGGCTGCAGCACACGGCCAACATGCTGGGGGATGAGGATGAAAAGCACAGTGGCCAGAACGGGCAAATTGGAATCAAACCCAAAAGGGGATTCAAACCACCAAACATCCTCTAAGCAGCCACCCCGGGCCCGGTTTGTCCGGATGTCCCTTCACCTCTTTCCGACTAGTGCTTGCGACGGGTGTTAAACCTGCCCGCCATACACACCGTAGGCGCACTCGCAAACCGTAGTGTTGAGGTTGCTAGTGTTCAAGACGGACTAAAAACCCTCCGCCATGCAGACCCTTGGCACACTAGCAGACCGTGATCTTGGGTTCCCTTTTAGTCGCCTTCTACGACACGCAGGGGTACGGTGGGCTTATTCTACCCCCGGCCCACAGGGGGCACAAAAGAAAGAACGAGGTGGGCTTGAGCGTTGTTGGAAGTGGAGAGTGTACTGCGTTTAGGAGGGTTGTTCTGTAAGTTCGGACCTGAAGAGGCGAAAGAGTTCAGAGTCTGCAACGGCACGTTCAAAGATGGCGAAAAAGTGATCCAGTACGTGGGTGTAAGCCACAAAATGGCGAAAGGCGAGTGCGCTGACGAAAAGCGAGGATTCTGATGAGAAGGAACGTTGGCCGTCTTTCGTGGGTTCTAGCCACGGAGAGGGGGGGGCGTCGAACAGCCGAGAAGGCAGCATCATCTCAGTGCCAACGAGGATGAAGCTTTGTGTGCCTATCGAGGGGTTTAGTTACGAAAAAGGCGAACAGGGGAGTGGTGAAGTTGCAGTCGTGAAGTGGCGAAGTGGAGCACCGGATGGTTTTCGTGGGCTCAAACTACAAAGAAGTCCAATGGCGTGCCTGGCGACGAAAAGGAGCTTCAGACAATGAGAAGCAATGGGCGCTTTTCGAGGGTTCTAGCCGCGAAAAATGGACGAACAACAGCGAAGACTACGGCTTCCGTGTTTAGGTGAGTTGGAATCTCAGCGTTTGTTGTGGGTTGGAGCCACGCAAAGGGCGAGTTATGGTTGGAAAGGAGCGTCAAACACCTTTTTGTGGGTTCTAGCCACGAAGGGTCGGGGCTAGCAGCCGAGAGGACAGTGTCATCAAAAATTTGATGAAAGTGGAGTCTTTTCCTTCGGTTAAAGTGGGTTGTAGCCGTGAAGAGGCGAACCGCAGAAGTCGGAGCATCAATCGTGAAGTGGCGAAAAGGAGCTTTGGGTGGCTTTAGTGGGCTTAAACCATGAAGAAGTTCAATGGTGTGTGTCAGCGAAAGGAGCATCATATGATGAAGAGCAATGGATGCCTTTTGAGGGCTTTAGCCACGAAAAGGGGATGAATAACAGGGAAGACTACGGCTTCTGTGTCTCGGTGAGTTGGAGCTTCAGGTGTACGTCATTGGCCGAAGCCCCAAAAAGGGCGAGTTTTGGTTGGGACGGCGAGCTGCACGCCTTTTAGTGGGTTCTAGCATGAAAAGGGGGGGGGGGGGGGGGGGCCAAAGCTGGAGTGGTGAGCGGCAAAGAGGAACGGCATTGGGCACCAGTCCTGGGTTCTAGCCACGTAAGGGGGCAACCGTCGTTGATGAGTGAAGCCTCTTTAGTTCCAGAAGCTGGGTTATAAGGGAGTGCTGGCCACAGAAGAGGTGAACTGTCGGGGCTGATGGGCCAGATCAGAATTGCCGTCAGGACGGGCCGGGAAGACACATGTGATTGTGGGTCAACCCCGTGAGTCAATGAAGAGGGAGCCACAGTGACTTGTCACTTTGGAGACGAAACCAGTCAAGTACAGCGAGACAGGCGAGCGAGGGCTGATGGGCGTGAATGTCGAGAAGAAAACTTGCCCCTTCGTCGGTTGAGATGACAGACGCTTACAGGCGGAGCAGGAATAGCAACAGGCAGGCTACGAAACAGGAAAAGTTGATCGACCACGGGAACGATAGGGAGGAAGCCACGATGTCTTGAGGCATGATGCAGGACGAAAGGGAACCTCGGAAGAGTCGAGAGTTCACCGTCCACAACACTGACAACCGCCGACGTCTTCACATCCAGGGACAGGAACGTTGACGAAAGGGAGCATCGGCAAGAGTTGAAAGAGGAGGTAAGCGGCTCAATGCGTGGGGACAAGCTATGAAGGAACCAGCGGTTGGAGCAGCCAGGGGCCAAGACGAAAAGACTAAAACTGCAGGGCCCGAACCTGCTTAATTTTAGTTTTTATTGCCTAACCGAAATATACATTATACCTGTTTTAATTAGCAGTTTCCCCTTTAAAGCTTATTTTCCCCTAGAGTCTTGAAAGTTGTCTTCCCTGCCGAGCTCGTACAGTACCGTGCATGCGCGAGGCCTGCTTATATAAGCTTCAGCGCAGCGTTTGTTGGCTTCATTTATCCTTCTTCCAGAACCTAGCTCATGGAGGGGAGGCTTGGGCAGGAATTAAGGTAATGTATATTTTCGGTTAGGCAATAAAAACTAAAATTAAGCAGGTTCGGACCCTGCAATTTTAGTCTTTTTTATAGCCGACGAAAATATACATTACCTGTTTTAATTAGCAGACTTTGTCACCTGGTGGAGGGCTAGGTTCTGAGTTCTCCCACAGTACTAGTCGTCACCTCCAAGAAAGAGTCTTTCCTGAAGAAGACCGTCCAGCTGTACCAACCACTTTCACTCATTTAACGTAAACTGGATTATGCCAGGATCCATGCTAAAGCAGTTGGAGGGCAGTGCGTAGTACAGCTGCACTGGTTGAAGGTAGAGAAAAGACCAGCGGGCTGCATAGCCAAACGTTGTAATAAAAATAAAGGAGGGCTGCGAAGTAGGATGCGCAGGTGGTGGCGGTGCAGAGGGACATCATACCCCTTTGATTTAAACAGCAGCATGCAACGCTGGAGAGAAAGGAAGGCGAAAGTTGACGTGTCAGTGGTCCATTGGTTCGTTGGGTAGCGGAACGTTTGGCTACAGAATGTTGTGAGGAACATGAGGATAGGTCGAGTGGAGGTAATCGAGGACTGTCGGAGGAGGCCAACATGGCTGCTACTTTCAGCGACTTGAGTTGAAGTTTGAGACAGGCATATCTTTCCTCAGTGAGAGTGTTCGTTGGGAAAGGAACGTAGGTCCTGTGTCGGAGGTGGTTGACCGCAAGGGATGGGAAAAGTGTTCGTGGTATTACTAGGCATGGAGAGTGACTCGGTAAGGAAGGGATTCGGAGGCGGAACAGGTAGCTCCAAGGAACCTTATTCTGTTGCAAGTTAGAGAACCTTTACGTCCTCCGCAATATGCGGAACGTGGCTTGGGGATGCGGAACGGGGAGTGCGGGAGGCGTCATCCCGTGGCGTTCCTTTAGTACGAGGCATAGGAACGCGGAGGCGGAAGGTAGAAATGCGGAGGCTCGCGAAGCGAAGTGAACGGTGTGGTGGCTAGAGAAAAAAGGATGTCTGTACAGGGAAGTAGCATGAGAGGAAGATGTAGAACTATATAGGCAATGCGCAAACTGCAACCATGCAGGATGCGGTGGGCGTGACGGCCAAGGTGCCATACATGAAGGAGGCCGCGCAGGAGATTGCGCAGTGGGTATGGTGTCAGTGTAGGTTGTGGCAGGTTGTAAGCCCCTCCCCCGTGTTATAGACTAAGGCCTGGTGGAAGGAAAACGGGCTGTCGCGATGCTGATGTTCTTACTTGAGATGCAATCTCCTGTCCCCTCCTCCCATCCTGGTATGGACGGATGCCGAGAAGGGAAAGCGAGGGGTAACAATTTGTCCATGATGACACAAGCCATCTTGGGCTAGGGACCAAGAGGAACGGTGGTGCGGAGGGGCAGTGGCAGGAAGTGGACAGGAAGTAAGGCATCTTCCATCCATGGGACGATTATATACGGATGGTAAGGAGAGCACTCCAGTATGCGGAGGCTCGGAAGGGAGACTTGGTTGAGCCAGAAGGATGTCATTGTCCAGTTGATTCTGCTGAACGGAAGGAGGGTAAGAAAGAGCGTCTGTCCGTCATGTGGCGTGTTGTCGTGATAAAAAAAAATCGATACACCTCCACAGGAGGAGGCCAAAGTGAGAGGCGGAACGCTCGTTCGAGGAACGAAGGTACTGGGATCAAAAACGGGACGTAGTGCCGCGTTGAAGTGGTTCCAGAGAGGAACGGTAGATGAGAAAATATTCCGGAGGAATGATGCAAGGACATGGTAAGCCCAGTGAGGGCGGAAGAGAGTCATTCTTAACCGAAGTAACGGACGAAGTATCCATAAAACCGCTGCAAAGCGACGGAACGCAGGATAATCTTGGAATGAAAGGCGGAGGGAGACGTCTTCCGCAGAGCGGAGGGAAGCGCCTTCCGTGGGCGGAGGCGGAGGAAAGAATGACTGCATGTGGCAAAGGCATGCAGTGATGAGAATGGAGTCTTTGAAAGGAGGATCGCTCCATGGACGAAAAGGCCAGCGCATCATCCACTGGTCCGGATGGAAGCAGTGGGAGGCGGAGCATCCATAAAACCGTTGCAAAGCAACGGAAGGCAGGATGATGTTGAAAGGAAGAGCGGGGGGAGGTGCCCTCCGCAGAGCAGAGGGAGGAGTCTTCCGCAGAGCGGAGGGAAGCGCCCTTCAGCGGGCAGAGGCAGAGAGCAGTATGACTGCATGTGGCAAAGGAATGCAGTGATGAGAATGGAGTCCCTGCAAGGAAGAGAGGTTCATGGACGAACAGAACAGTGCATCATCCACTGGCCCGGATGGAAGCAGTGGAAGGCAGAACGACCGTCCCTGGCGTAGGAGTGGAGGAACGCACCTTCCGCAGGACGACAGAAGGCGGAGGCGGAGGAACGTCGAACGGGAAAGCTCAAAGAAAGACCACGCGTGGCGATCGTCCTAGGAGAAATGATGCGAACAAACGCTGCGCTGAAGCTTATATAAGCAAGCCTCGCGCATGCGCGGTGCTGTACGAGCTCGGCAGGGAAGACAACTTTCAAGATACTAGGGGAAAATAAGCTCTAAAGGGGAAACTGCTAATTAAAACAGGTAACGAAAATTTTCGTCGGCTATAAAAAGGCCGATGAGGACGGAATGCTGACTGGAGGTAACGAAAACGGGAGACGGTGGAAAAAAGGGACGAAAGCTTCCGGAGAGGTGGAAAAAGCGACCATGATCACATGTCCGCTTGAGAACAAAAGATGCACTGCTTTTGATTTGCTTCTGTTTAAAATGTGGATCAACCCTGGGAGTCTACGGGGAGGGAGCCACAGTGACTTGTCGACTTCTGCAATGAAACGACAAGCGAGCGTGGGCGGCTGGCAGTTGTTCTTGTCGTGACGGAAGAAACTTGCTTCAACCTGCAGTGGAGGTAGTTGGCATCTGTCGTGCCGGAGCAGTCGGTTTGGAGGCCAGTGGTAATGGAGCCGTGGGGTGAATGAAACAGGCAGGCGGTTTCAGTGATGTCTTGGCCGCAGCAACGGAGACCTTCAGGGACCGACGATGAGCACTCTTATCGGTCGGTGAAAGATGAAAGTAGATGTGCAGATGAGTACGAACAGCTGGACCCAGTCGAGACGCTAAAATTAGGGCGCTCAGTGAGAAAGACCCTGGAAGACAACATGGAGGAAGCCACGTCATCTTGTTCCTTTAAAACAGTGTCTGTCCATTTAGCCACTGAATCCAGGCGTGGTGGTGAATGGCAATTTCCGTCGAGGAGTCGGCGGTGCAATCAACGAAAAGGAGAACACTGGGCGGAGACCAGAAAGGGCGGTACGATTTCGTTGTCAATCAGCGGATCAACCAGTCGTCAAAGCATGTGCTCCGATTTCTTTTGGTGGAGGTG
>JAHWFP010180678.1:0-23465 GCA_023313725.1 Lithobius niger | reverse complement strand
CCAACAGAGATCTATGTTCCCTAAGTAAATACAAATTACCTAAATAAAAATAGAAAAAGAAAAAGGACCAGAAAAAAAGTAAACAAAACCAAACAGTTGGTTGGACAGTTTATCTATATTATTTCAAAACTCAATTATAAAACATCTGTAGAAATGTTCCTACCTAATTTTTTTTTAAATGCATTGGTGGAGGGTGCATCGGCAACAAGACCAGGAAGTGATTTCCATACATTGATATAAAGACTGACGAATGAATTGCCACGTCCTATTCAATTTAACCGTGCCGTCTTTAACTTACCATTGAGCCACAGTGGTAAATAGGGATACAACTCGGAACAAAGAATAAGCATTTTGGTATCGATCACATAAATAATCTTAAAACACTAAGATTAGGTCACTTTCTGAATTTAAATTTTAAAAGCCAGAAAACGTTTGCTCTTCACTGAAAAACTGCCAGGTCCACTGGCACTGTACGACGCCAACTGAGTCTGAAGAAGACTAACGTGTCAGGGAACCACTAATTAGGTGGAATCCCATTGTTAGTTGAAAATTCGCACTCGACATAGTTAAATATTTTGGAAGTAGCGTAAGCATGTGTTCACCAGTTGTTACACGCACACAAACCCACACGTCGGGGCAATTAGGGCAAGTGCCCCCTCTTTTGCCCTTTGCATAGATAAAATTATGAAGAAAATCATTTTAAAAACAAAGGAATTTCATGGATCAGAATAGCCTACTGATTCGCGGATTGGAAAAATAGTGCCTGCCTTGTTTTGCTATTTTTCCCCGATGGTGCCCCTTTTGGAAGTCTGCGTACGCCTAGGATGATCCTGTGGCCGTGGTTCATGAAGACAGTTAGGGCTTAATATTAATTATTTTCATAAATGTGTTGATTATGCATCAACCACTTCTACGAAAACACACTGCCATTCTGTCATAGTTTTTTGTGGGTCTGGTAAGTAGCCTATCGTAGATTTTAAACGCATTCGGAGTCAAAAACTCGCCAAGAGGAATATGCTACTACTACAACAGCAACAACAACCCCCCCCCCCCCCCCGACCACCCACCCACACCCAAAAATAATAACTAAATCTGCTGAATCATTTAGCACAATCCATTAACTTGGGCAGCTCAAGCTACAGATCTTTTTGGGGCTAACAACGCACACGGCTAGCTCTGTGTTTTCTCACAAGCGTCACCTCTACGCTAATTAGCCAATCTGGAAATTAAACGCAATACAGTCTTACAAACTTTTAAGATAAGGCAGCACCAACCTGGCCAACTCAGTTCCGTGTCAACACAAGTGGTTTCTGAATCTGATTAGACTAACAAGGTAAACACAGAATCGCGCCAAAAAAAAACAACGTCACAAAACGGTCTATTAATGGTTCAAATTAGTTTTAAAATAGTGTACTACGCTTTGCCACTCTTAAAAAAAATAATCCTCCGTAAGACACGAACTGGGTTCAAATAAAAGAGCCCTTGTTCGATAACACATCAATGACAGTTCGGTGACAGACAGAAAACGATGTTGTTACCGATTTTTGTCTACTTCCGTAAAATATGCGAGTGGCTGACGATTTCAATTTACAAATTAGATGTTTCATTTCACCGTGAATCAGGATTCACGAATCTCAACACTCTGAATCCAGCTTTTGAGAACACTTGTTCACAAATTAAAACAACATAAACAAAAACAAGACGGTGGTGTCACGAACGCTTGTTCAGTCTGGATAGGCAGGCGGCACAGCACAGAAAAGACACGAAGGCGGCATCAAGAACTGGTTTATGTTCGAGCAAAATATATTTAGTGAACCATTCTTACGCTATTTTAGAAAACAGAAGCCTTACCGTAATGGATGAAACGTTTCTTTCCTCCACCAATCTCATTTTCGGCCTCTCATCTTGCTGCGCTAACAACAAAACTCAAATTCATCACGCTGTTTTCTCCCTTCGCCAATCCGCTGAAACAAAACTAGGCGCCATTTTGCAATTTGCCGGAAGTTGAGGGAGAGCAGAAAACCTGAATGATGGCGATGGCGCGAACCCGACTACGAATTTCCGGAAAACGGAATCACGTTGACTGATTTTCTTAGAAACGCCCGCGGCTTATGAAAATATAATGCAATCGTGGAAACGGTACACGCACGTCGAGCAGCCGTCCACCTGTATTGCTCAAAATTAATAAAAGAAAGAGGATTTACAATTTTGCGTACATGCTTGGGTTTATGGATTGCCTAACTTCGCACGACGACTTGGGTTCAGTCAGTGACGAACACCAGAGTGAACACCTAACCCAAGCCACCTCAATTCTTAATCCGTCTTAATCTATTTTTTTTAACTCCGAAACGCAAAAAGAATTACGGAAATCCGTTGCTTAGTGAGTTTTTTCGTACAAAAACTTAATAAGGGTAAAAATAACCTAATCAAGTTTTCGCCATAAAAGTAGTGATATCTGAGCCAAGATGGCTGCCACCAAGTTTGTGATCAGAACCGTAATCACTGAAGCTTAACTGACAATCACCGAGGTGTCAGTTAAGGTTGAGTCAACCTGGTTGGGATGAAAAACTTGGTGGCAGCCATTTTGGCTCTGATATCACTACCTTATACAGCGAAAACGTGCATAGTTATTTTTTCCCCTTATGGGGTGCATACTTTTTGGCGGCATAATATCACTACTTTGTATTGTGAAAACTTGGTGGGTCCCTGTACCCTAATGTTTTTTTTGTTTGTTTTTTTTTATGGCTATCGCCATTTTTCGGTTGTTTTATGGTTTTGCTTTAGTGAAATGTATTGTCTGTGAGCTCCTTATGAAAATGTAATTAAAAATACTTTCTTGAACAACCTAAAGAATGTCTTAACATTGGTGTAATAAAATTAATAGTCGCTGGTTAATTATATTTCCTATCAAGTGACACATTTCATTGTAAAACAGAAACAGGTGAGTGATAAGTTAGTTTAATTTAACATAGTTTATCAAACAAAAAACCACAAATGTAAGAAAACGCCGTCAAGTTACCAAATGCTTTGGCCGTTGCAAGTAGTGATATCAAGACGTAAAGCTATTTTGCCAAGGCCAAAGAAAAGTTAAATTACTAACAAAAACGTCAAGTGTGCTGTGAAAAAGGGGGTTATATGATTGAAGTTTCACTTTACTTGTTAAAATGTACACGGACAAAATTTGGATGATTTTTAATTGAAATAATCAAATGTACAATTGAGAAAATTGCATCTGTTTAAGTGCTGTTGTGCTTTACGTTTTAAATATATGATTCGTAAAGCACAACAGCACTTAAACAGATGCAATTTTCTCAATTGTAGATTTGATTATTTCAATTAAAAATCATCCTAATTTTATCCGTGTACATTTTAACAAGTAAAGTGAAACTTCAATCATATAATCCCCTTTTTACGGCACACTTGACGTTTTTGTTAGTAATCCGTGTACCTTTTGTAAGGCTATGGCGTCGTGCTACAAAGGTTTATGCATGCATTGTTGCTGGCCACTTTGAAACAATTCAACTCAACTCTGAAAGCCTGCATTTACCAAGTAAATACGCCATTCTAACGTTTCTATTGTTTCTAGCTGCCAATTTCGAGCTTAGTTTGGTTTAAATCTATATGCGTTTAGTTGAAACACTGATTCTTACATTTTGCCCTTCAACAATCAACATTTTAGCAAAGACATAACACGTGCACATAAACACAAACTGCGTTCACTTTCTAGTATTTTATATCCACCCAAAACCAAAACTGGTAGAAAAACATGCCAAGTTTCCAAAAACGGTCGGCCTTTGAAGGTAGTGATATTATTCCACCAAGGAAAGGCTGCCAAGGTTAATCCTATTAGCCAAGTTAATCGCATATACTAGCGGTAGCAATCTTCAAGTTTTCATTTAACGTCCAAAGTATTATTTGGTGCGATTAACTTGGCTAATAGGATTAACCTTGGCAGCCTTTCCCTGGTGGTATGATATTACTACCTTCAAAGGCCGACCGTTTTTGGAAACTTGGCGGGTTTTCCTACCAGTTTTGGTTTTGGGTGGATATCACAACTTTCATAGGACTGTGAATGTACATAAGGTTACACCGTCTGTTTAAGATGCTTCAATCCCATTTTTGCACACACTGACTAACAATTGCTGATTTCGTTCGCTTTGCTCACTCAATCAGCGCATCCCCTTCAGTTGTTTTGTTTATCCCTGCAACTTCTCCTTAATTTTTCAAGATTTCGTTCACATTTAGTCATGCAGTAACCCCCGAAGGTCGCTGTTACTAAAACAGCAGAACGCGAAGCTGTGCTTCCACAGCTTTGAGTTCCATAAGGATACGAGCTCTAATGCTGAAGGTCATCAGTGAGCTAACTGTCAGGCATAGCCTCCTAGAGTAAAGACCGGTTCAGAGCCAGACAAATAATGTGACTAAATTTTAGTGACCAAAAGCTTAGAGCAAATACCTCACTCGTTTGGGGAGGTTTGATAGGTGCCACCCGTCTCGACACCAAGTGGCAATCTTGCAAGTAGCAACCAGTTACAAACTAAACCGAGAAGGTTTCCAAAGTCTGCCAACTGATGGCGCCACTTAGCCTACCTGCGGAGTGCTCGCCTTTTTGCGGAGCAGGATGGAAGTAAAGGAGATAAAGCACTGCCTACTCTACACAGAGTAGGCAGTGGATAAAGCCTGGTCAGGCAAGTTCGTGCACGTCTGTACAGAAAGAGGGTAAGCATCTCGGTAAACATCCTGGACCATGTCCTGGACGACCGAGGCGCCGAGCAAGGCGTGGGTAGATTGGTCCGATAAATTACAGGGGCTTGGCCCAACTTTTTTTTGCATGGACTATCCGCATCCCAAGAAAATGATGATTTTCATTTTTCCGTATTTTTCCAAATTTCCTGCCTCGCTCGCGCTATCGCGCTCACTGCGGCTAATTACATAACATCAGAAACCCGCTCGCAAAGACTTGTCCGTGCAACCGTAATCTGGCCGTCCAAAACCGTGATCTGGTGTCGCCTTGGATCCGTATCCGCGTAAAAAAAAGTTATTTGCGAGCGGCGCAGGAAAAAAAAAAACAATAACAACAAACAAAACGGAAAAAAAATGCTTGAGCGCTGTAATACCGATTTCACACGTAATAATTCGTCGCGTGTTGTGGCCGTACCGTACCGTGCCGCTCCAAGCCGCTCTGCACCACGGCCACGTTCCCAGCGCGACTTGATTTCACACGTAATAATTACCGAAACGTGGCCGGCCACGTTTTTCGACTGCCCTCTGACGGTCAAGCTTGGAACCCAACTACAGAAACGAAATTAAAGCAGACCGAAGTGAAATTACGGCAAATGTTGTTCGTTTGGCTACCTCAACCGAGTACGGGAAAAAAAAATTGAAAAAAATGTTTTAAGGAAGATATAAAGATAACTGTCGTTTTTGTTTTGTTTTTCCTGTTGTTGTTAAATTATAGGTTAGGTTAGTCGCCTGTCAAAAAAATTCAAGGCAAATTTTGGCATTTTAGTTCATAAAAACTGTTTTAAACTGATTTTTAACCAAAAGTTACCACAATTGTTTTTGTAGCGGAAAAAGTTTTTTGGCTACAATATAGGCAAAAAGTAAAAAAAAAATAGAGAACCGTACGTCGGAAGGAAAAAAAGTAGAAATATGAGGAATCTACTGTTAAAATATTCGGTTTGTTTATCTGTGTGCCCTTCTATTCCTCCAGAAGTTTGACCCGCAGAAAAATAAGAGTATAGTGCCAAATTAAAGATAATTAAATTATGCTTCGGATAGGCCTATTTCCATTGTTCTAATTTGATTTTTTTTTTCCTGAAATACGCAAGTGAACTGCGAGTAACCCGTGTGCGGAAAAAAAAACCTGACTAAAATGTCCAAGGAAAAAATAAATTGTGTTGTCGTTTTTGTTTTGTTTTTTTCTATTGCTGTTAGGTTAGGTCAAGTTAGTTGCTTTGGCAAAAAATTTCACCAGGGAACGACCTGCCTACCGCTTTTTTCTTTTGATCTTTTTTTTTTCGCAACCCTTTTTTTCAATCGGCTGTTTTTTTTTCTCCATTTGTTTTTTTTTTTTTGTAAGATTAAAAAAAAATCTTTTCTCAGAACTAGGCCACCTGAGCGTTACTAATATATCCGTTTGCTTTCAAAGGGTTGTGTAGCGGAACCGTTATGTTACCGCATTAACTTTTTTTTCGCAAGCATCAGTTTTCGTATGTGTAGTCGCGATGCTTAAGAAATACGTGTTCGGTGAAAATAGGTAGCACTTTTGCAGGTCCTCTCCGTTTGGTTTTGTGGCCAATTCTTCCACTACAAAAATTCTGACTTTAGGCCTAAACGTTTGTCGACGCTTTCTTAATTTGTTAGTAAAAAACTTCAAGCTTAAAGCTATGTTTATTAATCATAGTCTGATTTGATTAGATCGTCAGTTTGTTTTGGGGGCGAACAGCGCGTTGCATTATGGGGTCGCAGGCCCTTTCGTCACTTCACGCAGCGCGGCACGGCACGCATCAGATTTCAGACGTAATAATTAAAGCGAACCGCTCCGCTCCGTCCAGTACCGAACCGCGCCGGCCACGTTTTGAAACGTGGCCAAGCTGGAGCGCAAAATCACGGCCACGTTCGGCCACGTTTGGCCACGTTCGCTTTATTTATTACGTGTGAAATCAAATTGCACGGTTCGGAGCGGCACTGCACGCTTTATTTATTACGTGTGAAATCGGTATAAGTTTTTTCTCCTCAGTTTCTCCTGAGCGGTGCACGTCTCATCTTTATCACCGCCTCTCGTATTTTGTGCCAAGCCCCTGTACGAGAAACAAACACACACGATATAGATCCCACGCGGCAAGTGAGAGTAACCAAAATACGTAATACATATTTATGACAAACGCAATAAATAGTATTGTATATTATGCAACAGCAGCAGTGTTAGCTCTGGGCTAGTCTCACCGGATCCCTATGACCGTAATCGTGCTCTGTTATGGCGTTGTCCTCTGATAATCACTTTTGCTAAGTATTGAAGCCAAGTTTTGAGTATAGCTAACTAACGCTCAACAAGCGCATGGGCGCAACTCATTTCCGCTTGCGGTCTTTGCACTTCCTTCATCTGTTACGTTTAGTGTGTGGCAAGTATGATTTAATTTGTAGTCAAGTAGCAGTGTAATTAAATGTGTTGGTAGAAGATTTTATACAAGAGGGAAAGATATAAATCACAACGAATAAGCTATGGCGAGTCGTGGCGAACAACTCTGGTGACTGATATTTAAATACGAACAGTAATTTAAGTGTGAAAAAGGTCATAAAACTGGATAAAACCGTCGATTGGTGTTGAGCGAGTACGTAACCCCACGTTGGTGTGGTATCTGGTGGTGACGTGTTTTGTTGAATGTGTCAATATGGCGGAGGGTGTCGACGACAACAGTGCCAACTTTTGGATTTTGGAGCTCGAAACGGCTCTATTGGAGGGTATGGACGGTGGGTTTGTGAAGGGAATACCCCAAGGTAAAGTAGTACCCGATAATCTTAGGGCCGACTTTTGGCAAGTGTGTCTAGATGTCAAAGACCAGAAGGACGTCCTATCCACTTTCGACGAAGTGTTTGATCTGAGTGATCAGGCCGTGTTGCGTGAAGATTGTCGTCAGCTTGTAGATAAGCTTGGAAATGATGAGGAAGATAAAGTGTCCATAACTAGCGATTTAGAATCTGTGCTGACTTATTACTGCAAATCCCAGCACGTCAGTTATAATCGGACGAACGGATGGCTGGACATCTTGGCCCCTCTCATTGCCCTTAAATTAACCCGAGGTCAATTGTACAATTGTTTTGTAGCCATAACGTCGAGATTCATACCTAAGGGTTGTATGGAGAAGGGCCAGCCATTCAATTTGTTCCGTTTGCTCATTCTCTACCACGATCCCGAACTGTGCTCGTTTCTCGACACGAAGAAGATCACGTGCGATGCCTTCGCCGTCGGCTGGTTTCGCACCCTGTTCGCGTCGGCCTGCGACTTGTCGGTTATCCTCAGGATGTGGGACATCTACCTGCAGCAGAACGATCCCTTTTTCGTACTTTTCCTCGCCCTGGTCATCCTTATTAACGCCAAGGATCAGTTGTTGTCGTTCGCTGTCGAAGACCGGCAGAGTATCATCGACATGTTGGCCATGGCTCCCAGTGCTCTGGAAATGGACGACGTCGAAGACTTCTGTTCGCTTGCCCGGTTTTACGTTACGCGAACGCCCTACTCCTTCCGGCGAGACTTCTACAGCTTGCTGTTTGATTCGTCCACCCCAGATATAGTGTCGGAACTCTTTGTTAGTCAGGCGCTGTGCTTGCCCGTGTCTGTTCACGAGTTGCTTCACAATAACATGATGGACATCGACATGAGGGGAAATGGTGTGCGTTTCTTTGTGGTCGATTGTCGGCCGGCTGAACAGTACAACTGCGGGCACTTGCCGACTGCTTTTCATCTGGATGCTTGTTTGATGTTGCAGGATCCAAGTGCGTTTTCAACTGCAGTGGATGCCTTATTCACAGCTCAACAACAAGCATTAGCAGCGGAATCGGAGGCGGCAGGCGAGCACCTCTGTTTTATGGGCAGCGGGCGAGAAGAGGAAGATCAGTATGTTCACATGGTAGTGGCTAGTTTTCTCCAAAAACATATGCAGTTTGTGAGTTTAGCGCGGGGAGGCTACGTAGCACTTCACGAGTTACTGCAGGAGAATCTGGCTCTCGGTCTTCGTGATCATAGTGTGCAAGGTTGCATTGCATGCAGTTCTGAGTCGGGCAGCCAGACATCAGACACTGTGGACAACGAGGAGTTTTCTCAAAAGAATTCTGTGCTGGGTCGTTTGTCGTCGGTTGTCAAGTCTAAAACAGCCGTCATGACTGAGAAGATATCCATTTACATTCAGAATACGCAAGCAAACCAAGCAGAAGAGAGGCACGTGAGCAGCTCGGACAAACTAGGCAAGCGCTATCGAAACATGGCGTCTGTGTTTACCATCGATGACGACCCTGTTGAGGACGGGCGTAAAGGAAGAGTGGAGGAAGAGATTCAAGACATCGTTAGCCTTTCAACTTGGTTGAAGAAACCAGAGATTGCTGGTCACTTTAAGTGCCGTCAGGTCAACGAAAATGGGTACATGTTCTCAAGCTGCTTGGTGGTAACTACAACACACTTGTACGTGCTGCGGGAAATTTCCGAAAAACCAGGGTTTGCGTATGTGGTGTCTCGACGAGCATTAACTGCAATTGTGAAGATCACATCTAAACGACGTCATCCTGAGTTGATAACTTTTAAGTACGGGTCTCCGAGCGGAGAATCTTTTCTCATCACCGATTTGGATAGGTTTTACATCCCCAAAGCGGGTGATGCAACGAAACTCGTGAAACAGCAAATTGTTAAGCTTTTGGAGACACAGGCAAAGGAAAGTGAAAATGCTTAGTGTTTGGTTAGTTGGTTTTATACAGAAAGAAAGTCAGAAAGAAAGTTGTACAGAAAGTCTGCTCTGAATTATTTTCTTTGTATCAAACTATGGTCACAGTCTGACATTGTAGAGCAGACCGGCAGGTTGCATTGCTGTACGCTCCAAACTTTCGCCACAGGTATTATGAAGAATCTGAAGGCCTGGCAATTCTTTGGATGATGTACAGGTTTTGACACTTACTTTGGCTGTAGAAAAACATGCTTTCAACAGCCTCCCTATTAGTTTAAGTGTGTGGGTTCTGCATGGTGTACGTCTCAAGAGGGGAGGCATAGCCTGTGGGAGATGCACAGGATGTTAAACATTTTGGCTGTAGAAAAAATGTGCATTCAGCAGTGTCCTTGAGCTGTTAAAAAACAGGTTGGCCTGTATGGCGTACCATACCTCTAAGAGGGGAGGCATAGTCTGCATGGAAAGCACCAATTTGGCCTTGTATTGACGTTCTGGTACACAACAAATTAAAAAAAAAACTTTTGCATAGCTATGCAGTAGGCTTATACCTTCTAACATCATAATCCTGCAAAACCCAAGTTTACTAATATTAATGGCCATAAAAGTGTCAAAATATGACGTGTCATAACAGAATTGTCTCGAGGTTGTAGTTTTGTGTTTGATGATGCCATTTTGGTTTGTGCCAGATAAATACAATTTTATAATTACTAGCTTGCGACTGATGACCTGCTGCTTCTCTTCGATGTGCTTTTCACTAAAATAATTGGTCTAGCCAAGATTTGTTAACTGTTATAGTTTTGTTGCAATAGACACAACGTCAGCCCCTTAAAATGAATTTTTTGAAACCACTAAAAATCACTAGATGGCATACAAGTCGCGTGCAATATCCTCTTGACATCCAATAGAAATTAGCTCACAAGTGTGTCTCCTATTCATAATAGCCACTACTGTACTAGTCATTACAATAGTGTTAATCACAAGCTACCACCAACTTTATGTAGAACTTCTAACAAAAGCCCTAGCTACTGAATTGGCTTAGGTTTTTCTGATTTGTCACTGGTTTTGACATAGGACTAAAAGGTCATAGCCTACTTTACCTGTTCATGCCCCACACCTCTCTGTGGTCCTTTTGACATACGAATAGATTCATTTAAGTCCACATTTTACTTCAACCGTGTAGTCGAAAGTTAACTTTTTTGCTGTGATGGTCAATTGGCCAGTAGCTTTAAAAAATGTTACACTATGCAGTCGCTATGCAATTGACAGGTGTATTCTATTCTTGCAAGGAATACATAGCTTTGCTCAGATATCTTGGTTATTTCATTCTTTGTGAAGCAGATGCTTTGTGTATAGGGGTGTGCAAGTAGAATAATTTGAAATCGACTCGAGCCGAGTTTGCAACAGAAGAATTGGGTATCGAGCCGAGTTCGAGTATCTGGTTAAAATTTGGTTGGCAATTTTTTTTTTAAATTTGTTAAGGTAATAAGAACTAGATGTATGACGCTTAACTGATTTTGTGGTTTTCCAGTTTTAAGAGTATACCTTGCAAAAAGATTTGAGCGATTGCCTTTTAATCTGCACCATCAGAAAGCTCTCTACGAGATGATGAATTCAGTAAATATATAAGGCCTTACTTTTTTTTCTAATTTAAGATGGTACTTTTTTTTTAAATTTATAGCTTTAAAAGTTCAGCAGCATCATCTTAAACTCTCATGCAAACCCATAACTCGGTCAAATTTTGGTTGATTTTGATGTTTGAAAGCTCCATTCGAATCTTTTTTTCGAGAGCTATCCAATGGTGCTAACATCAAGCACAATTACTGTAATGTTTGGATTATTTAGCGAAAACGAAATATATTTTGAACTTGGCCTCAGTAATCAGTCCAAAATCAAAGTTGCTACAATTTTGGGCTTCGAATCAAGTACCAGGTAAATTTAGCAGTATACAAACTAATAAATATAATACCAAGTCTTATGAAAGCCTTGTTAAAGTCAACAGTCTTATACGTAATCGCAGCCATTTATTTCTTTGGAATACGCGATCCCAAAAATGCTTCTTCTCTTGTATTCGCGTCATCCTATATTTGAAGAAATATGGTGGTCTGCACCACCGAAAAGCTCTCTTCGAGCTGATGAATTTGATATATTGGCTACAAATCGAAATCGGTCAAAAATTGACGAAGTTATCGCATTTTCACCGGATTCGTGTTTATCTAGTATGGCTGCGAGCAGCGAGCCCAGTTCGAGTACAAGCTGTTTACTCGGCTCGAGTATCACCCGTCCCCGTTTCTCTCTCATTTGTAGACCCAGATATTTGTTAATTGTTAATATTGTTTCTGTCATCAGTAATTTTTACGCTACAATTCCCTGCATACATTTGGAAATTGTGAAAAAAAAAAAACCGATTGTAGCCTGAGCGCATCAGGCCTAAGGGGAATAAAATTGGTTACCGTTAGTCGGTAAGAGTATTTTTTTTTCACTTTTTTTTGTTTGCAAGAATAAATAGCCTACGTATACCATTTTTTGACAGTATGCTAGGCTTTTAAAGATAACTTAAACCAAAAATTTTACTGCTAACAAAGTAAGCATTAAACAATGGGGTCTGAAGGAAAAAAGTAAAATTGATAGGGTTCCGGCAACCAAGCTTTTATTTTGTTTTATGCTTAAGAGATGTAACTTCTAGATTCAGGCAACAATAAATGAAGAAAAGCGACTTGCTTCCATTGGTTAAATTGGCACTCGGTTTTAAGACGCGAAGCCAGTTGACTGCATTTAATCACCAGCTGGCTAGTGGCTGGTGCGCTAAATAATAACGTTGGCATACCGTTTCTCTTTCTTCCTTTGTTTTTTGTTGCCGTTTCGTAACACTACCAGTGTCAAATTTTTGTTATTACTTTACCATGTTCATATCTATACTTGGTTCTACGGACTAGCCTAGGCCAATCTATATAATGATTGAACAGTACCAACAATGGAATGGCCATGCCAAATCGGGACTAGGACCTACACGTAGCCTACACAGAAAAGTCCTGTATATCTCCCAGTTTTTTCTTAGGCTATGATAATTTTGTGCACCTGCATACGCCTGCAAGCCAAATGATTACACTAGGCTTGTATGTTTTGCATTTTTGCGTAGTGTAGAATGCAGAAGTGTAGTATTGGATTCACAAACTTATCAGTTTACGTATGCGTATTGATAACTAGTGTGCTAGGTGGATCGACAGCTGCTGCAGACAAGCCTATTTTTCAATTTCTACGCAACTAGTTCATTGCATAATTTAAAATAAACTGGGATGTTGGTATGATGAACACATCTTGGATGACAGCCAATTCGTGTTGTCGTACTTTTTCCTCAAACTATGTTTCCCCAAACCATGTAATGCAAGGATTCCCTTGATACTAGCAATATAAATTAAAGTGTGTCGAGAATTTTTTTTGTAGGCCTTGGCTAAGGGATATGTTTAACAACTGGGAACTTGACAAACTTTGTAGCCCAATTTATGTAAGCAATGTGCTAAAAGTTTTAAATATAACATCTACAATACAAGGGAAATAAAAGTGAAAAATATGCGCATGGAGCAGTATCACCCTCTTTCCTCTTGCAAGCTTCGTACGCCTTAATGTATACGTTCTTCGTGTGGAGAAAACTTGCCGGACTTTTCTTGCATTGGTAGTTATCAATTTCGCCCAAAGACAATGTTATCTTGAGCAAACCTAAGACATAGGCCTACCAACGAACTGGAAGATGGCCTTGTTGACGCAAGACATATTTGTCCTGTAGCCTGTTAAAGACGTGCTGTTGCAGAAAACTTGATACCTGTAAAAATGCTTTGGCATTCTGGTGCCGCCAAAGGATTTTATGTATAAACGTAGTAGGGCTAGTATTTTTGAAAGCACAGGGAATTTGCTTTTTGTTTTGGTTTGTGTTGCATCGAATTACAAAAAAAGTTTTAAAGGTGTCACAAGGTAGTAACTAGAAACAAATAACCACAAACTGAGATGATTCTGATTGTTCGTAATTTGTGGCCAGTTTCGCTGGTGTGGTAATCCATCATGGCTGTATGATCCCATCATTGGAGTTAATGATTTAGTGCCAATACCACTGTAGATTAATACACCGTACTTGCAATGGTTTTGTGAATCATCCCATTTGGCCTTTATTACCATTGGTAGTTAACAAAAACAGGTACTATTGTAAATCTAGCCTACCAATTGGTGTCGTTCAGCCTTAAATTAATCTGAAATTGTTTGACAGTTTCCCATTCCCTTTCTGCTGGGTGGATTGCGTTCTTTAAAATAAACTTCTCGAGATTTTTTGGGGTGGGTGGGGGGTAACTTAACTGCCTTTGATAAGATGCCTTTCGTGGGTAAGATAAGATAAGCTGCATTTGTTATCTATGTTATAAAAATCTTACTTTTGTATTGGAACCATCTACGGCTCTCAAGTGGTAAACAAGAGATTCCACTGTTTAGAATTGTAAAAGTTACAGTATTTGACACATTTTGTGCAACATTGTGGTTGTAATGTCCATTTTCTGACATAAGTTAATTTATCACTGGAAGGTGCTTGTGTATACGTTATGGCTAGTCTCAGTCAGCCCTTATAATGGTTGGCATCAAAAGGCGTAATGTGTCCTGTAGTATGTAGAAACCATTTTTTTTAACCTGCTCTGCAAGCAAGTGGATGTAAAGTCTGTGCATGCAACTGATAAGATTGCCGATTTCAAAGTTTTCCTGTACTGCAACTATCAGTTTGCTGTCATTATCGAGTTAACTTTTTTTGGTGTGGTGGAGTCATGTTGAAAGTACCTGTAATTTTTGTCAAAGGAGGGTGTCACCACTCAACAATAGAGCGCGCAGCAGTCAAACTCGTGGCAATCCCAAAGGAAACTGTTTTTGTTTAGTTTTGAAGCCATAATTGAAATTTGAAAGCTTTTAGTAGTTTTATGTCTAAGAATCCTATTGGGCATAAACATATGCTCAGTGGTTTTAATGAAAACTTGACGTAAAAGTAACAACAACAAAAATCCATAGTTGGACTGATCATTTAACAAGGTTCCCACTGAAATACCCAAGTTATTTCTGTTTTCCAAAGTAGTTTACATCAATTTCCAGGCTCTTAACTGGAGTTTTACGAAGGTTTTTTTTTTTTACACGTGTGCAAGTTTTACTTGGCTATACGACTCACCCAGTGCAAAAAAGGAGCCTGGTGTATTGAACTTAGGTGTCAGATCTCTTGAAGGAAAACATGATTATCTCGTACTTGGGAAATACTTTATTTATAATCTTTATTTACTCATCCCCCCGCCCCTGAGTTTCCCAGTATTTTTTGTGGAACAAATCTTGAGAATTCGCTGGTCCCCCCACCAAGTTTCAAATGATCATTAAATTTCCCCTATATGCTAAGTTTTCCAGGATAGTGTAAACCTTTTAATAAATTTTAAAAGTGGAGACAAGAGCTGTACGTACATTTTTCTGATTGTTAGCTAATATTTCATCTCGCTTTTTCACAAAACTTTGTTGGAGAACTGACTAACGTTGAAATGTACGTAGTTGCTTAAACGAACTGTTCAAATGATGCGTTTTGGTTTGTTGTCAATATCTTTAAAAACACATCTATCTTCCAGTGTTGTATAATGTTCTTTGTAGTAATTTATTTTAAGGTAATCAAGCTGTACATAAGATATTAACTGTTTACTTTAACGAGTTTTCATAGTACAAGTTACCCTCACCTTTCTAAGTAAAGTGAGATAAGAAAAATGTTCCAACAGTGAAAAAGTTGTCAAAAACATAACATATTTTGTACAATCATGAATTCCCTATCGGTGTTCAACCAGAGGGTATTAATTAGTAAAAAGACAATTCATGTTTAGGTGCCTATTTCTACCATAATTCGATGTTTGTGTTACTTTTGCAAAACTTATCAATTCAGTCAGTCTGAAGTGTTTGTTGGGTGGGATGCATAATAAATATTTATACAAATGTTTTTGCCCTGTGTTTATTTTTCACTTAAAGGGACACCCGGCCTGCCGTATAACAGCTAAGCGCAGATCGCCATCCGCGTATTTACAGCGACAAGGTCGGCTGGGGTGATAGCTGCGTTCCTCTCAGCGAGGAACGTAGCTGCTGTGTCAGTTGGCTTTGGGAATAGTACACGAAACAGAATCAAGTTAAAGATTGTGTTGTCACAAACCAAAATGATTCTCGTATTTTAACATCACAATTTATAATTTTCTTGGCTAGTGTCTTACAATTTTGCTTCGGCCATCTATTGGAATAATTAATTTTAATATTTACTGCATTAGTCTTTTAGATTTTTGATCTCAGTAATTACCAGCAAACGATTAAAATTAGGACTGCGCGCACACAGATAAACCTTAAGGGCATTGTAGACGCGCAAAGCATCATATACGTTCTGGAAGAACGTAAATAAAGTTCCCCAATATTCAACAGAAAATCTCCTAGATGCCACATTTGAAAACGGATTTTTAGCAAGAGAAAGACTAATGGGTAAGTAAATAGACCTTTGGGGCCATACTTTGTGAAGGAGCGATAAGAATGACGCTGGGAGGTATATCCCTTTAACGCAACTACTGCTGCACAAGAGGCATTCAGAAGTCGCTTATAGCATTATTCAAATTCTTCGTAACAGTGAATATTGTGGAGATATTACTAGCATGTAATTGATGAGAGAATGACGTGAACCTTATGCAGCAAAAATTACAGTGGTAGGCTTCCACCAATTATCGTTATAGATAAAACTTCGAATTTGAAAATGAAAGTCTTGCGTATTCGGTATACGGAATGGGTGTCAAGGTGCTTGTAGAAATTTACTTGGTGCAAATAAGCTCTGCTACTTTGCGTTTTTACCAAAACTCCCATTTCCCTTCTCGTTCGCTGGAATGTGGTAACTTAATTTTGTCTGAAACTTTAGAAAAAAAAAGGCTAAAATTCATAAATGCTAAAGGATGAAGATAAAGTTCGTTGCTTTACTATTCTTCCTACATTTAAGAATGGAGAAAAATTTTCTCTCAGCATAGTTTGACGAATAACCCAACCATTGGATTTTTAGATTGTTTCCACTCAACGTGAGTAGGACTAAAGCTACAGGTGTCAAATGAGCATCATTCAAAAGCTCTTGAAAAACTACTAAAATGGTGTACTGCAACAAAATTATTTATTTGGTTAAAATCATTGGTCATGTGTCCATTTAAATTTAGACTGGGTTGCATAATGCATTTAAGTTGTGCTAGACTTGGTCTTCTTGAGTGCCCAAGGTGTGTTTAGGTTCCGTTTTTTTTTCCTTTCCAGGGAGCAAAATAGGAATGGCTGTTACAATCAAATTTAATTTTAATATATCGTGAACGTGCAAAAGAAAACTTAACAAATGCTCACCTTAAAGAAGCCTTTTCAACTCTTACATGCAGCACCGTAGAATTTTCGAGCCATATAAAGAAAATAGTGGTAAATTAAAAACGGAACACCACTATTCACAGCCGAGCCACAATTTTCATAACTAAAACGAGACCCACATCAGCCTATTGGATGACGGAGAACGTAGATGCTGTGTTTAGAAGATGGGAACGCTATCGAACAGGCTCCTTTAATAATACTGCAAGCCTGTCTAGACTTTCACACGTCGTTCGTGTTGCAACTTACAGCAACATTAAACAAATAATAATAATTTGCGGGGAAAAAGCTTTAGCTTGTGCTTGGGGATTGAAATTAATGGGCCACTGTTTTAATCAATTTTGCTCCTTCGTTTTTCCCCCTTGAGTGATGGGGGTGTTACAGGACACAGTAAGCAGCTTAAAATTTTCAAGAAAATGACACGTAATTTTTTTTGTAACATTTATTTAGGTACGGCATTAAGCACCAGTGGTGAGCAAACTGGGCCCCTGGCAACTATTCAAAAGCGCAACAATTTTCACTCAGCAAAAAAATGTTACTGTAAATCGAGGCAAGGTTGTTTTGACATATTACCCTACCAAAGCGGCTAACGAGTGGGCGCTTCCCTGTAGCATTAAAAGAGAATTGCCGTGGGATGGCTAAATTCTGTTTCTATTACTTAAACAAAAATTTAAATTACCTGTAAATTTTAGCATTTTCAATCTCAAATGTTTTTTCCCTTTTTTTTTGCCAATCACCAGCTTGCTAAGCCCGAAGTGCGCTAACTCCTCTCCAATAATACAAAAAGCATTTAACAGGTGTCGCAAGTCACCTTTTATTCTTCTTAATATGTCGTGGTGACTCGGGGAGGGTGGGTGCAGGTAGACTTATAAATATGGTGGCGGGCACTCTTTTAAATTATGTTAAAACAGGATTCAGGATCTTCCTTCTGAATTGGTGGCCCTGAAAAGGGCTATCATCATCTTTTTAGTGCTTAGGGGGCTGGACAATCCAGCTGGTTGTAACAGTCAGTCCCAGCCAGTGGTGTAGTCGTGCAGGAGGGCGCTCTGTTACTTTTTTTTTAAGGTGGAGCGGTGCTCTGGCAATTCTCGACAGGAGCAGGCTCGTACATTCCTTAATTTACTTATTTTCAGATTCGATGCAGTGTCTATTGTGTTTGCGAGCTGCCATCACCAATTCTCGATTTATTCTCTAGCGTTTGCTCTACTGTCTTGTTTACTATTATGTCTACATATAATCTGCTATTTTGTCCGTACCCCAAGGAAAATTGCAGTGATTTAGGAGTTAATATGTAGGTTTGACAGAATATAGCAAAACTGTTAAACAGGGAAACCAACCATCAGTAAAACTGAACTAAGAACCTTTCAGTTATTTTTTTCCGACTTTAAGCCGTGCAAGGCAAACGCATGCATAGGCTATTTGGGAGCTGTACTGACCTCCCTCCCCATAGCTCCACCACTACTTTGTGTACCACTACACCACTGGTCCCAGCTTGTGAAGTCCATCTGTACGAGTGGTCATGTAGTGCGATGATAAGATAGACGCATTTCTCACGAATGCTGGAGAATGCGCTCGAAGAACCTCAGGAATGGGGATGCGGTTGTGGAACGCCCAAGAAGTGGTTACTGATTCTGTTGTCGTGGTAGTTGATGTCAGATGCTTCGTAAGCATCCACAGTCATGATTTTGATCTAGCTGTAGTTTCACCGAAGTTCCTTTTGAACTGCAGAAAGAGTTGATTTCGTCCTCTACGAGTTTTGTTGCTTCCAGTTCATACCAGGAGCCGATGAAGTAAAATCTTATGTTCGAACAGGGCAGAGTCGTCCTTCCAGTTCATACCCTGTGACCAAAGCAAGAGCAGGGATGATTAATGGCTTTGAGGGTTTGTTGGTTTCAGAGTTTTTCTCTGAACCATTCTCATGGTGTCAGTGCAACGGCCTTGAAATCTTCAAGGAAGAACAAGTTGGTCGGGCTTGTACTTCACTGCATCGCAAGCTTGAGGCCAACGTTATCAAGAAGACTGTTTTCCTTATTGGGTGAAGGTAACGGTTTGCCAAGGGTTCAAAGGTTCTTTCATGAGCGAGTTCAGTACCAGGGACAGGTCCCAGTCTGGGAAAAGTATTCATGTTGTAGGTCTTTCTCTTTCGAATGATTTGGTAAGGGCTGAAAATCTTGTAACAGATCATTTTTTACGGAGGCTTTAAAAAACGGAGTTCAGAGCTGAGCGATATGCTGAAGTGTCGGAGCCAATTTAGCTTGAGTTGAAGATGTAGTTGAGGGGTTCAGGAGTTCCAGCAGAGGGGAAACGACTGGACTGACTTTCCACAGGTTACACCAATAAAACCACTTCTATAGTTTGTTCCACATAATGTTTTCAGAAAACTGCCTGAATGACGACTCGTTTCCTTGCACTAAAAAGTGTAAAAACGTGTGGATATCACACTTGGAGACTCTACAAAGTTACTGTTAGAGTTTACGAATGGGATGTTTACGGATTTTTTGCACTCATAGTGGAAGAAAACGTGGCGTCATACAGTCAGTTTTCTGAAAACATAATGTGGAACAAAGTATATCAGTGGATGTCATGAAATCTCTTGGTGGCATCCCTGATTGCTTTGCTTGTAATTCAAAAAGGCTTGTTCTTCAAGAACTCCTGTCTTCTTGAGAGGTCTGATGATCGTAGTCACCCGTGTAGTTCCAAAGTGCTGGTGTTTGGGCGGTTGACTTACTTCCCTTTGGGATTGAAGATCGTGAGATTCCTGTAGACTCCTTGGGTTGTCTGACAGCAGTCGTAGGAGTTGAGGGAATCCAGTGCTGATGGCCTCTTTGACCAGTCAGGATGAACAGGCCGTGTGATGTCTCAGTTTTCAGCTGTATTGGTGGCAGGAGTGTGAATCGTCAGAACGTGTGACAGAAAAAAAGGCCCATCTAAGGTGATGACATGGCATCCACTGACCAAGCTTGATCGTCTGGAGCTGGACTGATGAGCAGGAGACGTGTGGCTTTGTCACTTTTGGTGAATGGGTTGACCTTAAGAGTTCTCAAAGTGGTGAAATGATGTTTGCAGATGGATCTCTTTAGTGTCCATTTTTCAATGCTTTTACAATCAATGTTTCTGGCATGTAACACAGAAGTTATGTACCTCATTGAACGCAAGACTTGAAAATTTTGAGGTGACTGTGAAGGATTCTGGAGGACGTTTCTTCTGTCCAGAGAGTCTGCTGCTGCGCTTAGTCTGTCTGGACTGCGTTCATTTCCCTTGACGATGAGTTTGGATAAGGTTGCGGGAAGTGAAGACTGCCTTGTGTTTCAAACTTTCGCGTGATCAGAGTCATCTTCTTTCCAAGATTCAGAAGTTTTATGGCTTACCATCTGGGATCCCTTGCCTTCCGTGAGCGCATTCGTTTGAAGCAGCAAGTCTCGGTGAGGTTGGTCAAGTTAAACAGCATGAGATGGAACTTGGAACATCCGACTTGCGTTGAAGAGTTTTTACAGGAAATTATTCATGTTTGTGGTACATTTTCCCTCTTATTTGGCATGCTGATTAATTCCTATACACGACCAGGTTTGCCAGGTATTTCTGTTCTGCAATCGGAAAATTTGGTTTTCTTTTATATTTGCCTTTAGTTTAAATGAGATGGTGATGTCAGCAGCCACCCCATCTGACGTGTGTTGCCATTGGGCCTTCCTGTCATTGTCTTGACTTGGGTCTGCCGCTGAAGTCAGGTGCAGCACAAGTCTTCGTTGGTCTGGTGAGAAGCTGTGGAGGGTCCTCTTTCGTTTTGCATTCAGCTCTCCCATCCTGTTGTGGCTCTTTCCTTTCCCTCTCGTTTTCCTGTTTCGTTTTGCTTCCGGATGTGGTTCTTTCCTTTCTTTTCGCTGTTTTGTTCGGCTCGTTAACGCCTCGGTTCCACGTGTTTAGTTCGTCCTCTCCTCGTTCCGCTTTTGTTCATCTACTGTGCAATTATTTGTCGCTTCTTCATTGTCGAATGATGATCTTGCTTGAAGACGACAGCTGGTTCTGATCTAGTACCACCAGTTGTGAAAAACGGTGGCTCAATGGTTCATTCCAGTCGTTCTTGAGGCCTTACTTGAAGAAGGGCTTTAATTTTTTTTTAGTGCAACGCAGCCACCGTTGTCTGAATTTATTAATTTTTTTTCCTGGCTTCCGGCCAGCGTCTGGAAGAGTGTCGGTCTAGGGATTACTATCAAAACGACGCACTAAGAGCAAAAAAATCATAAATTAGGATAAATTCACACTAATTTCATGAATTTCACGAAAAAAAAGGATTCTCCCAAATTGTTACCATCTTCATTGGTTAACAGAGGGGGTTCGATGTTTGCGACATCATTTTTTTGGGGGGAGGGGGAGGAGGTGGGATTACAAAGGTAGTAAGTAACAAAGTATGATGGGGTAAGGAGGCCAACAAATGGCAAAATTTGCATTACGTCATTTGATTGTGGCCTCCATTACTTTGCATACAAAAATGATGGGGACGCCATCCAGTAGGATGTAAATTCACTACTGATCTGGCCCCAAACGAGAGACCATAACTCATCCCAATCTATACACTTGTGTTACTTTGGCATCTATTGTTTAAAAACAACGGGCCTAAAACGAGCCTTAACAATGTGACGCACAGCTCTAACTGTCTCATACAGGTGGCTACCTTTGCTAACAGTTTCTTATAATGTAGATACACCCAACTCGGGAGTAGAGTGGCTGTTATGGAAAATCGTCTCCAAATATTTCTATTTTACTCGTAGTTTTAAACTTCTTAATTCAATGTCACTCGTGCTTACTGGTAAAGTGACAGTAAATCGAGGCCGGCTTTGGGTCCCAGCACCTTGTGAATCACAACAATTGCAAAGAAGAAGGGCTGCAGAGATAGGATGATGATTACGCTTATTTGCAAGCGATTGCAAACTCGGTAGGCGACGAAGTCAAATTAGGTAACTGAACAAAACCTGAGCATGAAAGTTCGCGAGAATTGGAGCTAGCAAGAAACTCTAAAATCCAAATTCAAAACTTGCAAATAAAGGAAAGCATCTGACCATATCACTTAGTGCCCGACACGTCCAGTGGCGTAACTATGTCACGCTCCCCCCCCCCCCTGCAAAATTCCAGTGTGCGCCCCACACCCAGAGACCCGCAAACCATTTTATGACAAATCAAATGTAACATTTTAATATTTAAATTTTTTAATTTAATTTTTACTTACACGTATACAACTTGCATAACTTGCATTTCTAGCTTGTGGTTGCGTTTAAAATTCTTTTTGTCAGCATTACAACAAGGATGTACTAGTATTTAACTATTTATTACGTTAACTGTAATGGTTTAAAGAATCTAATCTGTAGCATTAAATCAGCAGAAAGCCGCAGATCTACACTTTCCCCCAGCGTTCTGGCATTCTGGCTTAACAGCTGGTGTAAAAGGCGCCAAGGTTAACATAATATTTAATACCACTGTTGACGCAACAACTTGATGCCATTGAACACTAGCGTGCTTCTGGATGTTATGTACGGTTATGCAGCGCCTTCCAATTCTCACGCTTGCTATCTTTCAGGGGGCATTTTGACTATCGCTATCGTTACATTTACTTAAGTTTTAACTAGCTGGGGTCTAGCACGAGCCATATGTCACACTGTTCCGTTTGTTGCTGCATTGGCGTTTGCTTCTGTTGGGGCCCAGCGTTGGATTCTCTAGAGCTTTCCGTCAACAATACACGTCGTAATATTTCGTTTGTAACGATTGTTAGTGTTAATCAACATTACCATTCACATTGCTGGTCGCTGGCCCTTTTTCATTACTACCGTGCAAAGAATGAACACACTCGCCTTTTTTTCATAACTGCTGTGCAAAAAATGAACATGCTTCCTCTTTTTTAGAGATGCCGTGAAAAAGAATGAACATGCGAGCCCTATTGCGTTAATATGATATACTCTTGGGGCTTGCTTGCCTTTTTTCGTTGGTACTGTGCAAAAAATGAACATGTTCGCCCTTTTTCATTGCTGCGTGAAAAGAATGAACATGCACGCCCTATTACATTAATATCCCGCGCTTGGATTGGGCGTCACAACTACTACACATTGTCTACAGTTTGGTGCAAGCAAAATGTATATAAGTATAAGTATAACTTTTTTTGCTCACCCAAGTTGGGTATTATGCAAAAATCCAAAACACACCAAAAAAGACAAAATTTAAAAAGATAGACGAGAATCCAAAAGAGAAGTTAATAAACAGTAGAGTGACTGCATATATATATATATACAGATAATAAAGAAGTTTTTGTTAGCAGCTCAGTCAAGGTCAAGTCATTCAAACCATGCGATGCGTTCTTACAATTCATTGAAACAAGCGTATTCGTATGGTGCAACATCAACCACAATAGCCTCTGTTGCTAAGACACCTAATTAACATACACGTATTTAAACATTTTATGATACTGGCTGCGCATTACACCCGATACGTAAAGTTTAGCTGAAAGCTTTAGTTTACTGTAAACGTAAGATGACTATTTAGAGTAGTCATCTTACCTCTACATTGTATTGAAATTTAGAACCAATACTTAAAATTTAGTAATATATTTTGGACAAAATTTATGTAAATATTAAATAA